>JANAVB010030217.1:2485926-2543426 GCA_029216955.1 Iris pallida | reverse complement strand
CAAACGAAGTCAAAACCCAACCAAACTTTATGAGAAAGTCTAGGGAACCTTTATGGATGCAAAAATGAAAGAAATTTCAGACTAACTATGGTAGAAAGGGTTTACCTATTGAGTCTCAAAACTCAATAAACGGAGTCCCTCGGTTGTCGGTCGGTCGATTTCCCTCAATCAATTGCCTCCGCCTCTTCGCTAGCAATGCTCCAGCAGATCCTCCTCTCCTATACGAGTGCAACGAGTTTGTTTGGGGAGAAACAGACTCCGGATGAAGAAAATGGGATTTTTGGAGAAGGAGATCTCTTAGGGTTCACTTGTGGAGGCTAAAGTTCACAATGAAAAGTGAGGGGAGGGGTACTGCTGTGGGCGGCCAGGTGGGGGGTCTCTAGGGTTAGGGTTTCACTTGGTCCAACTCTCTCTCAAATAAAATAGGGCCCAAGCCAAAAAGGCTCAAAAGGCTACATGCAAAAGGCTTAAAAAATCATTTAAAAGCCTTCTAAATTAAACCCAAGCCCTAAATAAATTCTAATAGGTAAAAATAATAATTTCTAAGACATGGTTAGGCTCCTATACAATGTCTACTAAGGTTAAACCAGTTGCTAGTGTAACGCCCAGTCCCAAATACGTAGGACTAGGAACGTAGCATGCCAGCTGCATATATACGAGATATACTCCAATATATGGAAATCTCGAATATACACATAAGCTGTATTGTGAATAATAATACAGACAGTACAGGAAAAAGCTACATCTCCACAGTAAATATAAAGAAAATGGTATCTCATGAATCAAAGTAAATGTCAAAATGTAGCTGTTGGCCGGACGGAGACAATCCACTACCGGCACTAGAATAAACTGAAAGGAAATAGAGTCCAACCTCTAAGATAAATAAAATAAGAAATGATGACTAAATAGGCTCCTCGACCCAATAGGGACAACTGCGATCAGAAGGTACAACTCGCTCGAACGTGAAGTGAGTCTATAGCGGAGCCATACTCTGCGGAAAGTCCTGCACTCTATACCTGGAGAGATCACCAGGTCCTCAGAGGACGTAACATGATACAAAAACATGCCACATAAACTGAATAAATACTCAAATAAATAAGTAAATCGAATTATAACATGGTCCAATACGACCTACTGAACGAGCGTACCATCCTCCCAACCAAACAAGGACAGGAGATGGTAAACTAATTTACGGCGACGTACCTTTCCAGGCTAATAATCCAATATGGTATCCGGACCCCAACAAGGTTCAATACCTTCTCATCGAAGTAGTAAGTCACACCTACAACCAAACAAGGATAAGAGTGACGAACTAATCCGCGACAAGTTTTGTTCCAAGTCACGGTCAGATACAAGTACCCAAACCAGTACTCGTACCTAACGGATAGGGTAGCCTACCGTTCTAAGTGAAATGTAATTAAGAACAATCCTTCCTACGCATGGGCCCTGCTGAATAGGATCGACGTAGTCCCCCTTGGGCACCAGAGGCCCATCAGTAATCATGGGTCATCAACCCCGTATCTCCAGCGGAGAGTCCGGGTCACAAGGGAAGTGTATCGAAGCCCATACGCTAAGGAATTGTCCTCCCCACCCAATGCCTACTGTGTTGTATCCACAACACAAACCTATAACCGCTAAGTCAAAACTAGCATGCAACCTCTATTAGCGGTTATTTCTATCGCACGGCTTGTACGTACTGGTGGCCAGCCAATCACGCACTTCCGTGTTCTATATGCGACACACAACTTCGTGTTTACAACGTGTCAAGGCCAATGAATGCAACACAAGGTGGTCCTTTAATTCTAGGTTTAATTTGTAGAAAAATAATACACAGCAGAAAACTGAACAGTAAATTCTAACAGTTATGCTATGTATCATAGTTTATTTTGCATAAAGAAAATAAGTAATGCATATAATATGAGCTAAAATAAACAAATAGCGGTGGCAAGGTATCTTGCATGGAGGTAGTGTGCAAAATGGCGACGCCTGATGACTCAAATCGTCAGAACGGGGAAGCAATGAAAGCCAACTTCTACGAACAACCTCGGATGCTGAAATAAACATCACGAACAGATTTGGCATAAAAGAAATACCTAGGAAATGTCTGTCCAAAGTCCAATTCTAGAACAGGGGCAAAATCGTAATTTCGGGTCAAAACGATGTCCGCCGTTGGACCCGTTTGCACCGAAACGCGTGCCAGAACCTACGGTCTCTAAAGTCGTCAAACTACATGTCTACGGATCCGGTTTGAGGAGACGAACCCAACCGTATGTCCAAAGTTGGATTCGGTGGGCTGTGCACAAATTCGCCCGTTAGAGTGGGTCGCGGGCCCGCCAATTTTGGCGTTCCGGTCAACCTTCTCAGAATCGGACCAATTGGCATACAGGACCAAAAAATCGATACGGTCCTGATGGCGCAAGTTTCGCGTCGATCCGACGAACGTGCACGAAGTTATGGTCAAGTTTGCAAAACGTCGATACGGGGGTATCTCGACGGATACGCATTGATTTCGTCGCGCTCATACGATGAAATCGTGTTCCGTTAGTTCCCACACGTCGGTAACAACCATACGCCTTTCGATGCGTATATGCACGACCACGTCGCTCGGTTTGTCGGGGCGCACGCCGTATCGGTTGGTTTTTAAATTCACTGTTTTAAAAATCTGATTTTTCCTAAACTTTGAGGCTGAACAAATCACAATTTAATCAATGAAAATCAGAGCTACCAGTTGGGTTATGAAGTGCTACATATGGTTGATGACTTTGTTCAAGAAATTTTTTTCGAATTCCTAACGGGCTGGTCAGAATTTTTCTTCGAACAGGGGTATATCAATTCCTATTTCTGTCCATGCATAATAGGTTTTTTTTCATCGACTTCGCGTCGATTTTCCAAATCGATGGAACGTCCTTGCCACGATCTAGTTGTTGGGGTGTCGAGGGGGTTATATAGGGTGTCCAGGGAAATTCACGAATTCGGAAACGATTAAGCACAGACGGAGAAAGGACGAGGAGAACGGAGTTACCTTGCTGCGCCCAAACAGGGGTGCCCTGTGTTGCACGCGACGAGCTTGGTCGCCGGGAGGGACTCAGGCGACGGGGCCGGTCGTCGGCGGCGGGATGGCAGCGCCGGAAGGTTCGGTTCACACTGGAGTCGATCTCGAGGGGGTCGGCGCTGTAATTGATAGGGTTTCGTGGGTGGTTCTCGGTTTTTTTTGGAGTTGTTATATAGCTTGCTATACACTCTCGGTTTTGGGATACTACTAACTACGTGAGCCAGTCCCTGGTTGTACTTGAGGGAGCGGGTGAGCTGGCCCTGCGGGCCAGGTGTCATGGCCTGGCCCAATGGCCGGCCGGCTCTGAGCATATATTTTTTTTTTTAAACGCAGCTGAGCTGCTTGCTGAGTAGGGCGGACTCAGGGGTTCCCATGGGAGCGGGCGCACTGTTCAATGAACAGTACAGCGCCCTTTTTTTTTTAATAGAAGTAATCTAATATTTATATATGTATATATATACATAATAAAAATCTAATAAAATCTATAAAAATTCCTAATTTCCCCAAGATATTACTACCATACTTTAATAAATATTTTGTATTCATAATGCCTGTTATTGCTATAACAGGTCTATTAATAAATTTTAAATAATAAGGCTTATTAATACCCTACATACTGTAATTTAAAATAACTAATAACAATAATAATAATATGATAATAATACAACAAAAAACAACAACGAATTTATAGGGGCATGAATACTAGGGGAGAGTATAAATCATAATAAAATTATTTTGCAAAATTAAAATTTTTCCAAGTCTCACGAAAATTAAAATAATTGAAATGAAATATCTAGGTAATAAAATCCTCCAAAATATTTGGGGGACAGCTAGCACAAGCCAAGTCAAAATATCTAAAAATCACAAAATGTCCAAAATGGCTAAAATGACTAATATACCCTTCTAACAAAAAAGTGGATGCTACAAGTCTACCCCCCATAAAATAATTTCGTCCTCGAAATTAAAGACAAACTGCATTAAGAAAGACAAAATATATCTCAAGACTGGAAAAGATAGGGGTATCGTTCGCGCATCTCATCCTCTCTCTCCAGGTGGACTCTCCTAGAGAGTGATGCCTCAAAGCTAGCGAACTAAGGGTATGACTGGTTCCGTAACACCTTCTCCCGTCGATCCAGAATCTCTACAGGCTGCTCTGGATAACTGAGAGTAGGGCCCACCTCAATCTCAGAATGGTCCAGTACATGGCTAGGATCTGCCATATACCGTCTCAACTGCGATATGTGAAATATATTATGGACTCCCGCTAAGGAAGGGGGCTAGTCCAGTCTGTATGACACGTCACCGACCCTTCCGCTGATCACGAAAGGTCCGACATAGTGTGGGCTAAGCTTCCCTCCTCCACCAAAATGAATAGTGCCTCGAGTCGGTAAAATCCTCAAGAATACCATATCTCCAACCTAGCACAAGCATGGTCTCAATTAACTAAAAGCAATCACACAATCAACAAAAACAAAAACAACAAGATTCTAATCCTAAGTCTAAGCTATACCTCAAACTGCAAAGGTCTCCGGTGGCTGTCGGCCCAATGCCGCTGTCTGTCCTATGCTATGCGGAGTCGATCCCTGATGAGCTTTACCTTCTCAGCTGCGTCAACAACCATCTCAGGTCCCAATAAAGCTCACTCTCCAACATCATCCCAAGACAAAGGAGTTCGACATCTATGCCCGTACAACACCTCGAATGGTGACATACCAATGCTGGCCTGGTAACTGTTGTTGTATGCAAACTCCACCAAGTACAGGTGATCCTCCCATGATCCTCCAAAATTCAATACACAAGTCCGCAACATGTCCTCGAGAGTCTGAATAGTCCTCTCCGACTGTCCGTCCATCTGAGGGTGGTATGTAGTACTGAATTTGAGCTGAGTGCCCAAACTAGTCTGCAGACTCTGCCAGAAATGGAAAGTAAAGCGACTATCCCGATCTGAGACAATGCTCACCGGAACTCCATGTATCCTGACAATCTGTCACATATACAACTCCGCTAGCTTCTTAGTAGACGTTCCCACTTTGAATGGCAAAAAGTGGCCCGATTTGGTCAACCTGTCCACGATGACCCAAACCGTGTCTTTTCCTCCTGGTGAATGCGACAATCCAGAAACAAAATCCATCGTGATGTGCTCCCACTTCCACTCCGAAATAGACAATGGCTGCAAAAGTCCTCCTGGCCTCTGCCTTTCTGCCTCAACCTGCTGACAGACTAGATACCTGGCTACGAAGCGTGCTACCTCCCGCTTTATCCCATACCACCATACATGCTCTTTCAGATCTCTATACATCTTATTGGCACCTGGATGCATAGTGTACTAAGAGAGATGGGCCTCCTGCATAACCTGCTCCCGAAGCTCTCTACTAGGCACACACAGTCTGGATCCGTGCCTCAATGTGTCATCCTCCACAATGACGAACTCCTCATCCGCCAATCCTGCTCGAACCTGCTCTCAAATACACCGCAGAGTAACATCGTCGAACTAAGCTGACTTGATCCTCTCCATCAAGTCTGACTGAATCTGAAGGCCCCACATCTATATCTGAACACCTGGCACGATCACCTCGATCCCCAAGCTCTCCAAATCTGCTAATAAGTGACGATCAATCGTCAAGCACATAGCTACCGGATACCTACTCAAGGCATCGGCAACCGTGTTGGCCTTCCCTTGATGGTACTTGCAATGAAATATCGAAATCTTCATCAACTCCAACCACCTGCGCTGCCTCATATTGAGCTCTTTCTGTGTAAACACATACTTCAAGCTCTTGTGGTCTGTGAAGATCTCCACACGCTCTCCGTATAGATAGTGCTTCCACAGCTTCAGAGCAAAGATAACTACCGCCAACTCCAAATCATGGGTAGGGTAGTTCTTCTCATGCGGACGTAACTGCCTGGATGCATAGGCAATCACCTTCCCATGCTGCTGCAAGACACAACCTAAATCCTTCCCTGAGGCGTCACTGTAGATAGTGAACCCGCCTGATCCTGATGGCAATATCAAAATTGGGGCTGTCGTTAGTCGCTTCTTCAGCTCATTAATAGCAGCCTAACACTCCTCTGACCAGACAAACTCTGCAACCTTCTGGGTCAGCCTAGTCAATGGCTCTGCAATCTGGAAGAAATCTTGAATAAACCTCCTGTAGTATCCTGCAAATCCCAGAAAGCTCCTGATCTCTACGACTGAACTCGGTGCTATCCACGCCTCAACTGCTCTGATCTTCTTTGGGTCGACTGAGATCCCATCTCCGGTCATAACATGGCCTAGGAAATCAACTCGATCCAAGAAGAACTCACACTTCGAGAGCTTACCGTAAAGCTGCTCCTACCTGAGAGTCTCCAGAACCACTCTCAAATGCTCCTCATGCTCCTTCAGGGTCTTTGAATACACCAAAATGTCATCAATGAACACCGCCACGAACTTGTCCAAGTACTGGTGGAATACCTTGTTTATCAAGGTCATGAACACCGCCGGGGCGTTAGTTAACCCAAACGACATTACCATGAACTCAAACTGTCCATACCGAGTCCTGAAAGCTGTCTTCGAAATATCCTCCTTCTTCACCTTCACCTGATGATAGCCTGACCTCAGATCAATTTTAGAGAATACCTTCGCTTCGCTAAGCTGATCGAACAGGTCATCGATCCTCGGCAGCGGGTACTTGTTCTTGATTGTGAGGCTGTTGAGTGCCCTGTAGTTGATACACATCCGTACCGACCCATCCTTCTTCGGTACAAAGAGTACTGGCGCACCCTACGGTGAAGAACTCGATCGGATGAAGCCCTTGTCCTATAACTCATCCACCTGCTTCTTCATCTCCACAAGCTCACTGTTGTTCACTCTATAGACATGCTGAGATATCGGCTCTGCACCGGGTACCAAGTCTATAGAGAACTCTACATCCCTGTCCAGAGGCAGCCCTGGCAACTCCTCCTGAAACACATCCATAAACTCAGCTATCAGTGGATGTGGCACGCTCTGCTCCTCTGCTAAAACTCCGCAAAAATTATGCTGCTCTGCTCTAACTCCCACCTGGTGAACTCGAACTCTGGCTCTCCTGGCATGCTGAAAAGAACTCTACCACTGCGACAATCTATACTGGCATGGTGCCTACTCAACCAATCTATACTGAATACAATATCGTAGTTCGGTAATAACATTACGAGCAGACTCACATCCAATTCTCGGCCTCCCAAAACTACTCTCTGATCCTTACAAACATCACGGACGAGGATAATACCATCCCCAATTGTGATCTTGCAAGTCCTAGGCAAAGGTTCAGAAGAAAATTGGTGTCTAATGGCAAATGATACATTCACAAAGCTATGGGAAGCACCCGAATCAAATAATACGAATGCGGGAAAAGAGTCGATAAGAACAGAACCTGCTATCAGATCGCCTACTGCCTCGGTATCCTCTGCTGCCATGGCGAAAGCTCGCCCCTGCTGGCCTCCTCTAGTCTGCTGCTGGTGCTGAACAAACTTCTGCTGTTGGGTCGACAATGGTCCCCACTGCTGCTCTACTGGAGCCTTGGTTTTCTGCTCCCTGTCCTTTACGCCCGAAAGCCTCAGGATACTCCCTCAACTGATGCTCCGATGAACCGCAGAGTAGGTACTTGCCTAGCCTCTTCCTGCACTTATTCCACCTATGCCCTAGCTTCTTGCAGAAGTCACAAATGGTGGCATGCTGCTGTCTCGGTGCCTGTTGACCCTGTCTCTACTGTGCCTGCTGAAACGGTCTATGCTGATGTTGTAAAGGCCTCTGCTGATGCTGCTGCTGAAAATATGGCTTCTTGGCCGGTCCTCCACTGCTACCAGCTGCATGTGAATCATGACCTCGCTTCTGCTTCAGCTCCAGATCATCCTCTGCTGCCATAGCTTCCATCAAAATCTCCTCAAATGTAGCATTCTTGTTGCTCTTGGTTAAGGACTTGACTTCCTTAACCAAGCCCTTCATGAATCTCCTAGCCTTCACTGTATTTCTAAGGCCCTCCACAAATCTGCCCAGGCGGTAGAACTCCCCGGCGTACTCCTCTACTGTCTGGTTCCCCTGAAACAGGTTCTCAAACTGCGTCTCCAACGTGCCAAGTACAGTATCGGGGAAGAACTTCTCCTTGAAAGGCTTCTTAAAAGCCTCCCAAGTTTGCCTCGAAGAACTTCTGTGCATTTGCATGTTTTTATAATTTTAAACTTTTTCAAATAGATGTAAAGAGCGCATTTCTTAACAGTTTTATAAAAGAAAAAGTTTATGTAGCTCAACCTCCAGGTTTCACTAATTTCAAGAAACTCTGATTATGAATTCAAGTTGAGGAAAACTTTATACGGTTTGAAACAAGCCCCTCGTGCTTGGTACGACCGTCTAAGCTCTTTTCTACTTGATAATAGTTTTTCAAAAGACAATTTTAACACTACACTTTTTATAAAGTCTTTTAATGATAATTTACTTTTCATTTAGATTTATGTTGATGATATTATCTTTGGATCTACTAATAAATCTCTCTGTCAAGAATTTTCCAAGTGTATGTAGAATGAGTTTGAGATGAGCATGATGGAAGAACTCAAATTCTTCCTTGGACTGCAAATCGAACAAGCCAATAATGAGATATTCATCAATTAAGCCAAGTACACAAAAGATTTGCTAAAGAAGTTTGATTTGGAATTCGTCAAACCTCTTGGCACTCCAATGGCAACTTCAACCAAGCTCGATGAAGATGAACAAGGTAAACCTGTCGACATAAATAAGTATTGATGTGTGATTAGTAGTTTACTTTATTTAACTTCTAGTTACCCTGATATAATGTTTTGTGTTTCCTTGTGTGCAAGATTTAAGCTAACCCTAGGGAATCACACCTGTGCGCAGTTAAGCATATCTTCCGATACCTTAAAGGCACTTCTTCTATCGGCTTATGGTATCCCAAAACCACATCCTTTGACATAACTGGATACTCGGATGCTGATTTTGTTGGATGTAAGGTGGATAGAAAAAGTACTAGCGGTATGTGTTATTTCCTAGGTAAGGCTCTAGTATCTTGGTTTAGCAAAAAAAAAATTCTGTCGCACTATCAACTACTAAAGCTGAGTATATTGCCGCAGGACGTTGTTGTGCACAAATTTTGTAGATGAAGCAAATCTTAGAAGACTTTGGTTTACACTACACACACATACCCATTTTCTATGACAACACTAGCACTATCAACTTGACTAAGAATCCTGTATGTCACTCTCGAACTAAGCATATTGAGATTCAACATCATTTTCTTTGAGATCATCAAACAAATGAAGACATAAATCTAGAATACATAGACACAGAGAATCAATTGGCTGACATCTTTACAAAATCTTTAGCGGAAGATCGATTCAATTATTTATGTCAAAAATTAGAAATTTTAGATGTCAATAATATTAATTGATTTTATCTTCTGAATTATTTTTCAATATGCAAAAACTATTTTTGAGACAAGCCTATAAAGAGTGTCTGTCACCACGGCTATGGCTAAAGCGAAACAGTCCTTAAGCGGTCTTCTGTGAACCTCCGTTAGCTGAGACAGTACCCCTAGGGTAATCTGAGACAGTTGCTGCGTAACAAAATTTAATTCATAAAATAATTGTAATTATATTAATTGAAATTTAAAATTACTAAACTTGGAATTAAATAATTGAAAATGAATGATGAATATAAAAGTGTCATTTTTGTGTGTAAAATACCTCAAAATAGCCCCATGCGAACTCAGCACGAATTTGGCCCAAGTTCGGTTGATGTCGGGTATTTTAAAACAAAACTAAAGTGGCCCCCCTTTTCTATTCATCTTCTTTCTCCTCCTCCAAACCACATCCGCGCGAAAGAGCTCCGAAATCCTAATTCTTCCACCCTTGATTTTTGTCAACTCTTTTGGAATTTTGCTTCCAAATTTGGAATTCGAACGTGGAATCTCCTCCTCTTCCACATACTTGATTTTAAGAAGGTATAATCTCTTCCTTCTCACCGTTTCTCAATTTCAAATTTTTATAGAAATTTTATATTCTCTATTAGAAATCATGCCTAGGATCCATAATCCCTTCAAGAGAAAGAAGACGGCTAGTGGAGAAGCCTCATCTTTGAATCCTATCCAAGGATCTCTCTTTTTGCCCGTCTAAATGGACGACGGGACGTTCAATGAGTTTTTCTTTGAAACTCTTGAGCAATGGTTGTTACGGTATGCGAATTTTTTAATTCATAACATATTCTCCGATGCATCGATACAGTGGACGATTTTTTCGTCTCACAAACTCTATTTTGAATTTAGGATTGTACAACTTTGTTGCACATTCTTTTTCCATTGCCACAAAGGCAATTCGGCTTTTTATTGCAATTTTACTTTAACCGATAATGATTATCTTGTTAAGAGCCGTGTCGCAGGCATAGATAGTCAATTCAATGATAATGACTTAGCGTAGATCCTATAAATTTCAAATGTAGGTGAGCTGCTTGTCGATATTACTGACTTTGAATTTCTAAATAAGACGACTTTAAACAATTTCAAGACTCAACTTTGTGCTCCTGAACCCGTCCGTCCCGGCAAGTTCAAAGCCATACACTTGAACTTGTTCTTTTATGAGTTGCATCATATTGTTTATTCTACTATTCTACCAAAATTTACTTTAAAAGACAATATAACTAGTCTTGAAATGTCTGCTCTATATCATATTCGTCATGGGATTCTATTTTTTGTCCCTAAGACGATTATCCAGATGATGGCTAGGTGTCGCAAGATGAAGAGGAATCTTCTCTACGCGATGATCCTTCCTACCATCTTCCAGCACTTTGAGATTGACTTGTCCTCTTATGATCGTGACTCTGAGCCCAAGTATCTTTAACTATCTCATCGCTGTGTATCTGTCCCTCCTGCTCCTCCTACTGTACCACCTCTCTACCTCGGACTTACCCTATGACATTTGAGGGTCTTCATCAGCATCTGGATGATATACGGCGTGCTCAGTTGGATGAGCATAACTCTTTGCAAGCGTCTATTATTGACACATTGAGAGAACGTGAGTTCCGTAATGCTAGTCAATTTCAGGCACTTGTAAACTCTTTTGCAGATCTATGTTTTGCCCAGACTGGTCAGCATGCTAGTTCTCTTCCACAAAATCCTACTGTATCTGGCTACCGCAATGAGGATGAGGCGGTTCATCATTTCTTCGAGCTCGATAACGCATATGATTGGTACCGTGGTTCTGGTGCTACTCTACACCCATCTTATAGAGCTGGCATTTCTGGGGTTGGTCCTTCTGGATATGGTGCTGCTGCTGATCGTACTGACGATGAAGAGGACTTAATTTAGACGTTACTGCACTTGTCTAGATGTTATCTTATTTAGACTCTGTCTATGACTTTGTATTCTTGAAAATGTTCCTACATTCCAAGATAGTACTATTATTTCTTTTTATTCACTTGTGTGACTGTTTGTTATGCTGAGTTAATATTTTTCAAACTCTTATTATTATTATGCACTTTAATTTCAGTGTTTATCGTCTCTTTTTGGTATGCACTTATGTTAGCATTCACATTTAGCTACACTGCCTATGAAATTTGTTTATATCTTTATAGTATCTCTGTGTTTCTTATATGTTTGTTACTTATGCATGAATTGCGGGGGAGCTTCTCTTTTTGCAATTATTTTGCTAAGTAACAATGGAGGAGAAAAGGGTCTAACATCTTTTTCAGGTTAACTTTTACCAAGAGGAGATAGTACCAAACATTTTAATATTTTTGTCAAATCAAGATCAAGATGTTATATCGGTAAAGGTTTGTCAATTATGTAAATGGAGGAGATTGTTGGCCCATTGGTCATGGTCGAACTGGGTTTTAATAATTGTCTAACCCTGTCTCGATATAAGGGCTACTTGGACGAACTGATATAACTGCTACTGCTACCGTTCAAGACTTGGAGTCGCGTTTGTCACTACGTCTGTATTTTCATTTATTTAATATTTTTTTTTATATTTTGTTGAGTCTAGGAAATACAATGTACACCGAGTCGTACCGGCAAATAGGCTACCCAAAAATGTTTTAAAAAATACCCATCCGTTTTGAAAACAAGCCCAAAACAAAAGGCCCTAACTGCTTGAACATTCAAAAGCCAAAACTTGAGTTTCAAAACCCATATTCATCAATTCTGACCTAGCAAAATTTGCCACAAATTTGCCCTAAATTTGTCTAGTGCGACGTTGCTTTGTGAACTCAGTCTTCCCGCAGTTACGGATGTGACGACTATATGCCGAGATCCTCTCATAGAATTCTATCTGAATTATGTTCGAATTCTGTCCAAATTCTTCCTTTGGAAATCCCACAAATAGAGAAGAATTTCTACCATTTCAACACACCAATTCACTTTCTTACCTCTTCTCTCTAAGCTTACTGCGTTCTTCCAAAGCCTTCTAAGCTTTTATTTTCAAATCCCAAGCCAGTTACAATCCTCTAGTCAATTTGCCAATGCATTACGGCTTAGAAGTTCAGAGTAATTATAATCAAGAGGCTTGACAAGAAGTAAGACACTTCACAATTGAAGTTAGTCGAGTGCCTCGGATCAAAGCTCGCGTCTGTAGATGGTGCAAGGACTTCGTATGAAATTGTAATTTTCTATAGTAGATTTCAACCGGGAGCTACAGTTCTCTCGACTGGATTTGTCCTCACAAGAGGAAGACCAGTATACATCGCCGTGTTTACGTTTGCTCTCTGCTCTTTATTTTTTCATTTTTATATATGTGATATATTTCTGTGATCTTGCTACTCACATTTTTTTAATAGCTAATATTCCGCTGCCTACTCTATTTACCCCCTCTAGAGTATATCGCTTTACGTTTCGTTTCTACAATTGTACCCTTGCTATCCTATGCATTCTCATGGCTTACCTTACTACTAAGATACCTTTACCCTTAGAATTACTTTAACTACTTATACATATACATATACACCTATATATACATATATAGATGGCATATCTTTAGGATACCATGTTCTACCTAATACTTGATATACCCTATACCATGACATGATACCTTAATTCATTAAGAACCCCATATTTTACACCATACCCTGGCTATCTTAGCATAACATGTATTTTAGTATATTATTTCTGTATGTACATATACCTATATATATCTACCTTTGATCTTTGATACATATATACATAGATATGTATCCTAGGTTACATACAATTGATACCAAGATACTTATATCCTTACCCTATGACATGCATAACTATATATTATAACAATATATTTACCTATATACCTATATATCAATATACCTTTCGATTCCATTACTTATTCGAATTACCCTAAGATACCTTATCTTTACCATAACTTACCAATCATACACACATGGACTCACTCATCCTACTTTTGGCACTTGACATCTTGATATTACCTATTATCTAGTTCTAATACCCAATATCTCGGTGTCTTGACCAATACCTTATCCTCCTAGATACTTACCCAACTAACTATAATACTAATACTTGATACCAAATATGATACATTACTCAAGTCCTAATACTTACTTATGTTAGCCCATTGGTTAATGATCACAACCGATTTTGGTAATCAACGTTAACTTTGGTCGATACACAAAATATAAATACTGCTACAGGATTACAGGTTTCAAATAAGAAGAACGTCTGCATCTACGTCTTTCCGCATCTACATCCTATTGTAACAAAGTACAAACATCGCATCGTCATTAAGAACCCAAAGCTATGGAATCAAGATCAAATTTTTCATATTTTCTTTTGTATTTTTATTTTTATTGAGTCTAGGAAAATATGTAAGGTTGATCAGGATTGGCACTGGCTTAGTCTCTTCTCATTTCATAAACAAATTAGCCTACCTATCCACATATACAAAATCCAAAGTCCACACTTCTAAAAAGCCCAAAACCCATGCAAGTTTGGTCCATACTATACAATTATGACCTAACAGAACTCGGACAGAACTCGGCCCGAGTTCGGTCGAGGTCAGTTGTATATTTGTTTTGAAATTCCCCTAAATCTGCATACAACATTCGAAAGCAAGATTTCTGCATCCGAACTCAGCCCGAACTCAGCCCGAATTCGGTCTACAAAAATACTATAAATAGAGGAGAAGTTTTCCATTTCCAAATCACTCATTTTTTCTCTTCTCTATTCATTCTAAAGTATTTTCTATGAGCTAATGCTTTCAAATCAAGACTATACCACTCTTAGCCAAATCCAGTACAGTTTTGTTCAATCTAGAGTTTTGGTGCTGAAGAGTTGTATCAGAGGCTGCATTCAGAAAATATTTCAGTTTTTAAAATCATCTTTTGGAGTCGGTCGTGTGCTCGTCACCAAGCACGATGTTGTAAGAGACTACAAGCTCTCAATTAGCTTGTGCCATAGTGGATTAACATCAAGCAAGAGTACTCGAGACTGGACTAGTAAGGTATCTGATAATCCTTTGATGATTTTACTTTCGATGAATTAGAAACTGCCTTAAGCTAACTACTTGAAGGACACATAAATGTGTTGGACAAGTATAAGTAATCTCACAAAGAGATTAAGGTGTACATAACTGAAGTAGCTAGATTATCTAATCTTATTGAAGACATTAAAGAGACATCAACTACCGGTAACACGGAGGATATAACTAAACTCAAATTGGACTATCATGAGGCTATGTTCACCATAGAAAAGAAAGAAAGGCACTATGTCAAAGTGCAAGAACTTTATGACATAGAGAAGACGAGATACTTAGTCACTGAGCAAAGACTTACGAATATGACCACTCAATTTGAGGAGTCTTATGCTATCTATAAAAAGTTAGAGATCAAGTTAGGCAAATAGGTCATCCATGTTATACGGCCTAAGGTTAGTCCTAATACCAAGCATACATCACAAAGGGCTAAACCAAAAAAAGCTCCTAAGCAACATGCTTCTCATAATCATGTTTTCACTTATAGGTTTCCAAGAAAGACATATAAAAATGTCAACACAGAAACAAAGAGCACAATTTCAAAAATTACATGCACATAATATAGTACTCAGGGGCACATATCACAGTACTGTAGAGCTAGAAAGCTTGTTGACACAAATTTACTTATTTGGATTCCTAAGACTAATCATAATAGACCCTTGAAGAAATGGCTACCAAAGGATTCATCTACTCGTTTTGTAGGTGGACCCTCGACTCTCTCATGCTAAAAGCAAGTAGATACTCGATAGTGGATGTTCGTGGCACATGACTGGTGATGCATCTTTATTCGCTAAGCTATCGATGAAGAAAGGAGGATATGTTTCCTTCGACAACAATCTGAGAGGTAATATTATTGGTAACAACACTGTTGGTATGTCTCCCTATCCAGAAATAAAAGATGTTTGTCTAGTCACCGAATTGAAACATAAACTATTGAGCATAAGTCATTTAGCAGATAGTGGCTATGGTATCAATTTAATAAAAGACAAATGCTCTATATATGAGATTCTACTGGGAATCCCATATTTGAAGGGATCAGGGAAGATAATATTTATGTTTTCTTTCTAGAATGTACTAACAATGTAGGTAAGTGCATAGTAGCCAATTAGGATAAAAGTTGGATATGGCACATGATGCTAGAACATGTAAATATGGATACTATCTCAAGGCTATACACTAAAAAGCTGGTAAAGGACTCCCAGAAATTACCTTCAAGAGAGATATGGTATGTTCAGATAGTAAAAAGAACAAAGCAACTAAGTAATCTTTTAAATCCATCAACGCTGTAAGTACTTCGAGACCTTTGCAGTTAATTCTTATAAATTTATTTGGTCCTAGTAGAGTCGCTAGTCTTGGCGGTAAACTCTACACTTTTGTTATAGTTGATGATTTCTCTCGATATACTTGGGTTTTCTTTTTATCAAACAAAAGTGATACCATTTTTGAATTTCAAGTATTTTGTAAAAGGTACGAAACAAAAAAGGCTTCATGATTAGTCGAATCTGAAGTGATCATGGTGGCGAATTCATAAATGCTGATTTTAAAAAGTTTTATAATGATAGTGGATATTATTCTGAGTTTTCTTGTCCTAGAACTCCTCAACAGAATGGTGTTGTAGAGCAGAAAAATTATACTCTAAGCTATATGGCTAGAGTCATGCTGAATCAACATAATCTTCGTAAATATTTTGGGCAAAAGCTGTTAGTACAACCTGTCATGTTTTAAATATGGTGTTAATTCGACCTATCTCGAAGAAAACCCTTTGTGAATTGTGGTTTGGAAGGATTTAAAATATTTCTTATTTCAAGGTTTTTGGTTGTCGTTGTTTTATCCTGAACACCATTAATAATTTGGGTAAGTTCAACTCGAAGGCAAACGAAGGGATATTTCTCAGGTATGCGGTCAAGAGTAAGGGATATATAATTTTTAATAAAAGATCTATGACTGTTGAAGAATCTATTAACGTTACTTTTGATGAGCTCAATAGTCAGAGATCTAGCGACAGAGATGACGAGGATGTACAAAAACAAATCCAAGACACCCGAAGATACTGCTGCAAATGAGGGCTATTTGGAAAGTCTACCTAAGAAGATGAAGTTCATGCCAGACCATCTCGTAATAGGTGATGTATCTAAAGGAGTAGGTACACGTTTTTCTACTAGAGATATAACAACAAATATAGCATCTATTTCTCAAGTAGAACCTAAGTCAGTAGCATATGCTTTTTCTGATAAATTTTGAATTGATGCCATGCAAGAGGAAATTAATCAATTTAAGAGAAACCAAGTTTGGGAACTTATTCTTAAACCTATTGGTCAATCGATAATTGGTACTAAATGGGTGTTCCGAAATAAACAGATGAGGATGGACACGTTCTACACAATAAAATACGTATAGTGGCACAAGGTTATAATCAAGAAGAAGGGTTTGACTATGATGAGACATATGCTCATGTTGCTAGACTAGAATTCATTCGCATGTTTTACGCATTTACATGTTTTCACAATTTTAAACTTTTTCAAATGGACGTGAAAAATGCATTTTTGAATAGATATTTGAAGGAAGAAGTTTTATGAAGCAACCCCCTGGTTTTGAAAATTTTCAAAAACCTGATCACATTTTCAAGCTTAGAAAAGCACTCTACGGTCTCAAATAAGCACCGCGTGCTTGGTATGAACGTCTAAGTGATTTCCTACTTAAAATGGTTTTTTAAAAGGAAGAGTTGATACAACCTTGCTTATCAAATCTTCAATTGACAGTATTTTACTCGTGCAAATTTATGTAGATGACATTATTTTTAGTTCTACTAACAAGAAACTTTGTCAAAATTTTGCTAAGTGTATGCAGAGTGAGTTTGAAATGAGTATGATGGAAGATCTAAACTACTTCCTAGGACTCCAGATCAAACAACACTCATAGGGAACCTTCATCAATCAAGCCAAGTACAGAAGGATTTACTAAAGAAGTATGACTTCGACAATGTAAAACCTATCAACACGCCAATGACAATGTCAACAAGACTTGATACTGATGAAAGTGGCAAACCAGTCGACCAGTGTAAGTATCAAGGTATGATTGGTAGTTTACTTTACTTAACTGCTAGTCACCCTGATATAATATTTAGCATTTATATTTGTGCATAATATCAAGCTAATCCTAAGGAATCATACCTATGCGCTGTTAAGCGCATCTTTCGATACCTTAAAGGACCTTCTACAATCGGCTTATGGTATCCCAAAACCACATCTTTTGACCTAATCGGTTACTCAGATGCTGATTTTGCTGGATGCAAAGTAGACCATAAAAGTACCAGCAATATGTGTCATTTTCTAGAAAAAGCTTTAGTTTCTTGGTTTGGCAAGAAGTAAAACTCTGTAGCACTATCAATAACTGAGGCTGAGTACATCATCGTAGGACATTGTTGTGCTCAGATTTTGTGGATAAAGCAAACCCTAGAAGACTATAATCTACACTACATAAAGATTCCTATTTATTGTGATAACATTAGCACTATTAGCTTGACTAAGAATCCAGTATACCACCCATGCACAAAGCACATAGAAATACATCACCATTTTTTATGTGATCACCAACGACACGGGGATATCTGCTTAGAATTTATTAAAACAAAATCATCAACTAGCAGACATTTTCACAAAACCACTAGCTGAAGATCATTTTAATTATCTGCGTTGAAAGTTAGGCATACTTGAATTTTTAGAGTCATAATGCGTTATGATTAATAAAAATGCTTAAAACTTGACATTCAGTAATTTATTATTTAAGGTTATTTTGGGTACAAGCCGAAAGGGTCCTTTTGTCATACATGTGTAAATAGCCTGAAGAGATACGGTGTACTAGTCTTCGGACAACTGCTAGTTTGGATTCGGCCCCTACAGCTAGCCCAAAGTGATGAATATTAATTAAATCAAAGAGTTAAGAGTTATTAATGTATTTTTTTATCATTCGTTACACATAAAATGACCTAAAATTTGAGTAGCCGAACTATGAAAAAACTCGAACCGAGTTCGGATCGAACTCGATGTCGGGCTTTTCTATAACAACAGCGAACAACAGCCCCCCTTTTCCCTATTCCTCCTTCCTCCTCCTCAAGCACAGCCGCCTCGAGCTTCAAAAACCCTAACCCTAGCATTTGGTAAACCCCTCTTCAAGTCTCCAAAACCTAAAATCTTCAGATCTAAGGCTCTTGAAGACGTTCTCTTCCACCATTGAGGCACATCTCTATTATTCTTTGTCAATTTCTCATGGCTTTTGGAATTCCCAAAAGAAAGAAAACTAGAGGCACGACTTCATCTTCGACTTTGGAGTATGAACCAGTCAATATGTTCAGTCCCGCTCGTCCCGACGACGACAATGACTTTGACTCGTCCCTATTTTTTCTTCTTCTGAGAGATCTAACTCTTGCTTTACCCATTATAGGTATCAAAAAATTTGCCCGGGGAAGATCATCAATTTTACTGTCCTCTCGGAGTATGCCACTACTTCTGAAAACCTAGGACTCCGAGAATTTCTAAAGACTTCCTACTCCATCTATGACAACGTTGTCCAAATTTTTTATTACAACATGCAAGTAGTAGACGACAATATTCATTCCTGTGTCTATAGTAAGGAATTTGAATTTAGTTCTGAAGACCTGAGCAAATATTTCCTCATGCTTGATAACGGTAATGCTCTGGTCGATATTAACAAAGTTTAATTCCCTGCTGACATGACTCTTGAATCTTTTAAGGTAGTATTGTGTCATCCGAGTTCGGTTCCCCGGACAAGGTTGTATGCACGTCACCTTAACCAATATTTCTATGAACTCCATTGCGTCATCTATTCATCTCTGCTGCCTAAGACGGGATCCACTGATGAGATCATGCTTTTAGAGCTATCTGCTATGTATCATATACATTTTGGGGTTATATTTTATTTTCCTAAGACTATGATAGCATCCATGATCAACTGTCGGCGAGCAGGCCGAAACCTCATTTACCTTATGTATTTGGCAGTTATCTTCCAGAAATTTGGCATCGATCTAGATTTGTGTCCTGTCTCTGGAACGTCTTCTAAGCTATTTAATTCTAGAAAGTTTTCTCACTCTCTACCTCCACCTGGTGGTGCTCCATCTCCGCCTCCACCTGATCCAGCCGTAGCCCTAGCATATGCTCCAGCCCCTACCGTTACAGGCCATACCATTGACGAGCTCTATTAGAGGTTCGATGCTTTTGTCACTCTCCAGGGACAGCAGCATCAGACCTATCTAACTCGCTTTACCGATGCTGAGTTCTATCATATTTCTCAGGCATAGGTCTTAAGAAATGTCATGTCTGACATCCAATGGACGTTGGCACATCATCCCACTGCTCCAGCTCCTATCCTCCGTCATCCTGGTTTTGATGGACCGAGATTCGAGGATCATCCGACGTTTGACTTCTTCGATCCGACGATAGCCTACGTTGATCCTCAGCCTCCTACTGATTCCCAGGGTGATGATGCTGATATGTGATTCAGTCTTTTGGACTAGTATCTTGTGGACATATTTTTGTAGATGATGATCTTGTAGTGACACTTTCTCTTTATTTTGGACTATTTTATTTTATAACACTGTTTATGTACTTTGGACTTATTTTATTTCAGTTGTAGTTGGTTTCATCTATTTAGTCATGCTTTGTTACTGCTACGGCTTATGTTATTTTATATAAGACATTGACTTTTAGTTACTATCATATTCGGTATCACTCTACTTTTTCTTTGTTATTGTTGGCTAAACAAATTACGGGGGAGCCGTATTTTGAGTACATGACAAAAGGGAGAAATAACATATACTAATTTTTTTTGATTCATAACAAGTCAGGAATAAATTTTAAGGTTACATAATTATTTTGTTATATTTTGTTATAGACTCAAAGTTTGTCAATTATCAAAATGAGGGAGATTGTTGGCCCATTGGTTAATGATCACACCTGATTTTGATAATCAACGTCAACTTTGGTCGATACACAAAATATACATACTGTTATAGGATTGCAGGTTCCAAATAAGAAGAACATCTGTATCTACGTCTTACTGTATCTACGTCCTATTGCTACAAAGTACAAAAAAGCCTAAAATCCATACAAGTTTGGTCCATACTATACAGTTCTGACCTAACATAACTCGGACAGAACTCAGCCCGAGTTCGGCTTAAGTTCAGTCGAGGTCAGTTGTATATTTGTTTTGAAATTCTTCCAAATCTACATACAACAATCGAATATGAGATTTTTGCATCCGAACTCTGCCCGAATTCGGTCTACAAAAATACTATAAATAGATGAAAACTTTTCTATTTCCAAATCACTCATTCATTCTCTTCTATATTCATTCTAAAGTGTTTTCTATGAGCTAAAGCTTTCAAATCAATCATATACCACTTTTAGCCAAAGCCAGTACAGTTTTGTTCAATATAGAGTTTTGGTGTTGAAGAGTTGTATCAGAGGCTGCATTCAAAAAATGTTCCAGTTTTCAAAATCGTCCTATGGAGTCGGTCGTGCGCTCATCACAAAGCACGGTGTTGTAAGAGACTACAAGCTCTCAATTAGCTTGTGCCATAGTGAATAAACATCGAGCATGAGTACTCGAGACTAGACTAGTCCTTTCATAGGGATACTAGTATATATCGCTGTGTCACTGAGTTTGAATTTCTTGACTCTTATTTTACTACATTTTATTTACTGTCTTTTACCTGCCATACAATATAGTCTTGTTTAATTTTTAATTGGTGATATTTTCTGCTGCACATGCACACACTCTATTCTCCCCTTTAGAGTTGCTCAACGGTCCTACAACTTATCCTTGCTCATGATAATTAATTATCATGATACCAATATCCTCATGGTACCCAATTATCATACTAGTACCTTACCCCAAACTTTAATTACTTGACACATAACTTATCTATACTTGGCTCACTTGGTAACCGCTTGTATCAACATTAACACATACTAATTAACACATGTTACCTATTAATATATATATATATATATATATATATATATATATATATATATATATATATACTATTTTATACATATACATGACAACGTATGATACCTACACTCACTTGATATCCATACTACATAGGCTCATAGGATACACAAAATGCCTATATAGTATAGTCAGTTTTCTACTTGAAACATACTGCACCTATTAGACTTATTCACTAAATTATAGGATTAAAGTATGTCGTAGCCCTTCGTATCAGCTTTTCGAAACTTCAAAAGGATCTCATTTTCGTGTCCGAAAGCTCCCAGGATTGCGAAAACACCGAAATATTTTATCTTTCGGACACCTGACACTCAAACAATTTTACAGAAAGTTTTCGAACGAATTTTGCCTGTTAATATATATTTAAAACTAACTTCAATACGGTTCTTTTAAAAAAGGGGAGACTAATTGAAGTCCTGAGTTAGGAGTTACGATATTTCCAAGTTGCTATGACTGCTAAAAACGAGAATGAATACTATAACAAATTTGGATTGTTTTGGACAAAAGAACACATGCATACACTCAAATCTAGCCATGCGTATCATGAAATACCATGACACAACACCATGTATCCTATTTAGGACACGTACACCCAATCTCGACTAAAAAAGGATACGAAAATCCCTTTGGAGACACGTATTGAACACTTCGTGGTCACAAATTTAAATTGAGCATAGAAATCAACACTACTCATGATAAAACCTAGATCTACCAAATTAAAAATTCTAATATCGAGATATATGATTAGGAAGTCAAATCCACCTATGGGAAGGTTCCTATGGGTTCAATAGGCATTCATAACCATAAAATTGGTGAAAAATAGAGATTTATCCAACTTGTGTCTTCCTCCTTTGGAGAATTTCGAATTTGGACACAGAAGGGATAAGTCGGACACTATCTCCTAGCAAGCTCCTCTTCTATGGATCTCCTTGTGCTCTCCAATGCTCCAGGCCTTCATGATGTTGAAGATGAGTGGAATTGAAAGTGGATTGAGTGAAATTGGTTGGGAATTGGGTTAGCTTGGGAAAGAAGAAGCTTTGGGGAAAATGAGGCTAATGAGTGAAATGGAATGAATGGATGAATCCCTAATTAGAAATTATCTCCTATAGTAAGGTTTTGGTAATACCAAAATATCAAGTTTTCTCCTCTCTATTTTTCGTGAATGGAATCTAATTAATTAAAGGAAGGAATCTCTACAACTAAAAGAAATATTCCTTTTATGACAACTTAGTTAATTATAATTGCTAAAGTCATGATTAACAATAATTAGCACTAACATGTGCAAAAATCTAATTGGCTAACCACTAACTGACAATGATATAATTCTAGGCAACCATTAATATAAAATTTAAAAAAATTTTAACATGCAACATTATCAAAATACTCCTATATTGGAAAGTGGTTGTTACAATCCTACCACGTTTAGGAAAAATTGTGTCCTCAAAATTTAAGATGAAAGCAGGGCACGAAATAAAGAATAACTCATGTTACAAAAGATAGGTATCACTCATACATCTCATCTTCTCATAATCCTCACTATGGTCAAACTGTGCCCCATCAAATCATGGTCTTAAAAGAAATCCTATCTAAAATCATACAACATATAATTCTATTGAAAAGAACATCCAAGATAATCAAACATGCATGGTTATAGTCTCCACCTATCACGATGTTGCAGTCTCTATCAAGGGTTACTACTAACTATATAATAGCACAATATTACTAATGCAAACTATAAGATACTAGGAATCACACAGATCAATAGTTGGAAAGGACATGAAATGAGAAGATCAGAACATAACCTGCTAACCCATTACCTATAGCATCGGTACCCTCGACCATCATCGTAAAAGTCCAACCCTGCTAGGGTGTCTCCCTCTACTGGTCGGAAACAATTTGCTATGCCACAAGTGGCCTAGCTGGACCCTCTCTCAATGCCTTAGACACCTGCACTCCCACTCTCATGATACTCCCTTACAATACCCTATATTTAATATCACACTGATACACCTAGCTAATATTATCACCCTCAATAATACTCACTAATACTAAATTGATACGATACACCTATGATTTATTACTAACCAATCCTGATACGTCCTGGACACTTACACCCTCTAGGCACCCTTGGTACACTGTAATCCTCTGTTTTCAGATTTTCCTAATTTTTACTTTATTCTCGATTCCTAATTTTTGGATTTTATTTTGTAGATATTATTTAGAGAATTATTTTTGTGATTATTGAAAAGGGAATGGCGCAGTTGTAAATATCTAAGGTGGAGTGGCATCATTTGTAATTATTGGAAAGTTTATAATTATATAGGTAGAATTGCAAGTTTGTAAATACCTAGAAGTGGAGTGGCATTTTGGTTATAGCATTATGTCATGAATGGGTTGCTAGCTATTGCTGGGAACCTTCTTGATTATCCCTAATTAATTAGGATTAGTATTGATTAATTTTCATGGAATATTCCATGGCATCTAGTATATTCATAGGGAATATTCTTTAGAATATTCTAGGAATATTCTCTTTCTATATTAGTCCTAGTCATCCTATAAATACCCCATAATTCTCTATTATGGATCATTCCTAAATCTAAACCCAAGCCCATGCTCCAATTTCTAATCCTAACCCAAATCCATTTCCAAACCCCCATTGTGTCCAACTTGTGTCCACATCCATAATTCTAAAATGTGTCCAACCATACTTCTTGTGTCCTTGTGTCCATCACCTTTATGTCCACTTGTCTAGCCATATTGACGTGTCCATCACATTTCATTAGTCTCTATCTATTACATATACATCGTGCCATCCCCGTGACCAATACAGACACAAGTCTTAAATTCCCAAACCCTAGACGTGTCCCGCTGTGTCTTCGACACAAGACACCCCTCCTCATTCCTGTTTATATCCCTATGTCCTATTGTTTCCCCGGACATAGGACACATCCCTAATTCCTACACCCAAACCCTAACCCTAATCCATGTCCTGTGTCCTATACGCACTATACGTACCAACCCACATCATTCCTGACATACTCTACGACATAGGCCGTGTCCGAGCTCTATCGGCTCCACCACTCCTCCGGACTGACCCTTTCCTCACGCTCTAGCATCGCCGGTGTCATTTCCATGCCAGTGATGATCTAGACTCCGCCGCTCTGACCGATCTGCTCCGGCCGAGTTCACCACTCCTTCGTCGTGTGGACTCATCAACGAGTTGCGACCGCTATTTCGATCGCTTGCCATCAGTGAGCCATCGCAGCACCTCAGATTTGCCTTGCCGCTCCGACATCAAGTTCCTGACCCCGAGAACTGTAACTACCTAGATTTCGAATTTCTACTTTCTAAAATTTTGAGCTAATTTTTGAGTTGTATAAAAAAAACTTTTTCTAAATCTAAAATTCTATTTTAATCCATATTATAGTTTTGAAAATTTATAAAATTATTTTCAAATTATTTATTTCTAATCTTGATTATTATTATTTATTTATTTAATTTAATTTTAGGATTATTTTATTATTTAATTATTGGTGAGCCTATTAAGTCTTGGGCTTGGATTGTGGGCTTAAGTAATTAATTGCTAGGTAGTTAGTTGATTGTTAGTTTAGTTCTAATTAGTGAATTAATTGTTAATGGTTTGTAATTAGATATTAATTATTTGATTAGTCAGTAACTAATTGTTAGCTAGTTAATAATTAGTTATTAGTTAGTTATGGTTAGTTAAGCTTTTCCATTGTTCCCCTAGATCAATTACAAATTACATAGGATGCGATTGGCTTATGGAGCACTCCATACTCCTACTTGAAATATTGGAGACTCCCCAATATTTATTTCATTCAAAAGTCCGACTCACTTACTCTCTCTCCTATCTCTCTCTCTCTGTTCTGCCGATCAGTTCGCTTGAGCTTTGTTGCTCATCGGACCACCGCAACCCTGGCCAGTCCCGGCCAACTACTGGAATAGCACCACCCTTCTGACTCCCTTATTCGCTCAACATCACACCACCACTACAAGCATCACCACAACTGCTGTTCCTGGTCTCCATCCCCACCACTTCATATTACCACCGTCCGACCATCACTTGCCACTAGTTCGGCATTACCGCCTCACCATTCCACCTCCTCCACACCAGATCGCCTTGCCTGACACGAAACCACCATCACCGCCTTGACATAGGCTCTGCCACCACCACCTGGGCCATCCCTATCAGTCCGACCAATAGCACAAAACCACTCCCCACCACATTACTAGTCCCACCACCTTAACCACCACAACACCACCATAAACACTCCACAAACATTGTTCCTCACCTGAGTGTGCCGTCGTGCCGATCCCGAGCGCTGCCACCAAGCTCGGTGCTGCACAACAAGGTCCAGCCAGCATCACCAGAAGGAGTTCGACAGCCGCTATATGTTAAAAACCATGCATCTCCTCGAAGGTCGTATTGGTTCTTCGAAGATCGTGCCCGACTTATCGAGCACTGAGCTACTCGCTGTAGAGCCGCACCTGGTCGCCGGAGCCATCGCTCGACCATGCCGTCAGCTCGCCAGATCTGGAGCCCTTCTTCTCGTCGAGCATCTAGTCGATCGGAGCTGTTCAATCTGCCACCACCCCTGCTTTCTGGTAACCGCCTCCCAAGTCGTAACCACCGCTGGGCTTCGCTAGGTGATATCCCTTCCATCTTCTTCTTTTTCCTCTTCGTCTTCAATTTTTAGGGTTTGAGAACTTTTCTATGGTGGCTTTAGTAGTTGAGTGAGTGAACAAATGAGAGAGAAATAGAGGTGAGAATAGAAAGGGTTAGTGTTAGTAGAGGATTAGTAGGTCAGATTTTGCAATGGGCCAACAAGCCAGCTTAAGAAAAAAAAGAAATAGTAGTAGAATCAGTGGCTGGGCCAACGGACCCAGCAATAAAGAAATAAAGAGGAAGGAATGGAAATAGAAAATTGGGTTTTAGACTAGGTCTTTGGGCCTAGTTATTTGGATTCTAGGTTGCTGTTAGCATTATTAATATTTTGTTGTTAGCATTATTATTATTGTTAAATGATTCTTGTAAATATTATTATTATTACTAATATATTTCTTAGTAATATTTAGGTAGCTACATTAATAAATAAAATATGTTACTAGTAAAACTATTTTGGTAGAATAATTATTTACAATATTTTGTTTTATAAAATTATTTCATGAATATTTATTAGTAGTTATATAATCATTAGCAAGTATTTAATATTGTTATATGTTATTTCAACTTGACTAATTTGGATAATGTCGTAGTAGCATTAGTTATTATTCTCTTCAAAATTATTTTGTTGCCAATACTTCAATTCAAGATTATTTGCTAAGAACTATTTTTATTATGATAAGTATTAGTATTATTTTATTAGTATCGATATAATATTTTTCTATAGAAAGTTTTACTAAAATACTTTCTTGTTAACTAGTATATTGTTAGTAATATCCTATAGCTAGTTTACGGATAGTTAACTATTGGATAGCTAGATAACGTCATTGTTAGATTCTAACCTACTATTGCCTTATTCTAGGTGGACTTTAAGACAAATTTGATTTACAAGGACAAAGACAAGTATTTCTATGATTTTGACTCATTTACTTTATGTCATGATCTTTCATATTGGACACATTATTACACGACTTGATCTATATTCTGGTTCATGATCTTCATTTGTATCTTGGGGAGGGGGAATACTATGGATATGTGACCAAAGCCAACATTAGGTATTACATGATAGCTAAATCTTATACCTGTGTACGTGGGATTTGAGCCGTACCATATACTTGTTCTCATCCATGATCTTACCTAAGTCGGTCACGTATTTTAGTAGTTATTTAAAATTCACATGTCATGATCTTTTGATTATATGTTTCAGTCTAGTAGATTATGCATTTACAGTTCATGTTCATCATGTTTTATTGTTCCTTTACTTGTTCATATGTCGTACTTGTTTCATTATTATAGATTGTAATTTGCTCCTTTCCTAACTAGATCGTTGACATATTAGGCCAGGGCATGAGAATTAGATTGGATGACTCCTAGAAGATTCTAGAAGACCAGATACAAGTATTATTATTATGTATTAGATAGTTTCATAAGATAACTGTTTATTACTCTTTTTTTATTACTTTTTTTTTAGTTTAGTTGTCAGATTTGTCTCTAGATATTCTTGTATAAGTTGTGCTAAAGAATATAATAGTAAATGATGTTATTTTAGCACGTGACTAGATGTTGTGATGTGATTTTATGATATTACTTGAGTTTTTAGATACTTAGTATATCTCACTACGTTGAGTCTACTAACGTAGGCTGCGCGTGTCCGACTCGTATCCGATTATCCGGGAGCGGGTTGTGACAAGAACGTCTGTCTTCGGAAATACCGTCGAGACCTCCACCGACCTTGCTCCTCTCCGCTCGCCTGCTTCCAGATCTGGTAGAGCACAGTCTTCTTGAACCCTCTCCACCGCTTGTCGTCGATTCCGACCTTGGTCCACCGCCATCCGCCTCAACCCCGTCGTCGCCCCGTTTCTTAATAAGCCCTCGAACCCGTGCGCCTCGAGATCTGCCACAGCCATTGAGTGGCTACCGACTGTCCGAATCTGAGCCAAATCTGGCTCGAGCGATGCGGAGCCAGCATCGACCAAGGTGGATTCTCCCCCGTCGAGCGCGATGACTAGCTGGCAACGGGTCGACGACCACTCTTCGAGGTGAGCGCCTCCGTTTTTCGATCCATCTTCTCCTTTCTTCAGTCTTGTTTAGTGATCTGTCTCTCTCTCGCCTGTGTTTAGGATGGGGGATTAGTGTAGGATTCTTGGGCCGGGTCGTTCAGCCGAACCGTGGGCCTAGACCATGGACTGGGTAATAAAACAAATTTTGGTTTTTTTTCTGAGTTAACATTTGGGTTGCTAGGTTAAGAAAATGAGAGTTGGTTTTGGGCTGGATCAGGGCCCAAATATACTGGACTAGAGAAGAAAAGAAAAATAATATTAGATGAAGTTCTAGGCCTCGTCTAGGGGATCTGGACCTGGGCTGAGTCCAAGTCAGGTTGGGCTGGGTTTGTGTTGTATTTTAGTTAATTAGTTAAATGGTTTAGGTAATTAATTAGTTTATTTATTTATTGGTAACTAGTTTAATAAATTTAATTATAAGTTTTCATTAATAATTTTACTAATAGTTTAACTAATATTTTTAGACAAGTTTAAATAATGTTGTAGCTACCTCATTTTTGGTATAGATATTTAGTTGGTTTTAGCATAAGGATATTTTATATAGAATTTGTTAAATAGTATTATTTTTGATAGTAATTATTTTGAATAATTAGTAGGTTATTATGATTTCTTGAATGGGTAGTTAGAGTATTTGTGCTAGGAATCTTCTAGATATTCTCAGAATATTTTCTAACCCATATTTCCTTAACCATTTTAGGTTGGATTAGAGACACTTGGCAACAACATCCGGTAAAAGGCAAGTACTTGTAATCTCAACTTTACTTAGCAACTTTACATGCATGTTTACACTCACTTGCTTGACATGTTTGGTGTTTATTGCTTGCTTGCATGTTCATCGTGTCGGGGATGGGGGAAGAACGATCATGAAGAATGTAGCCACCTAAGCCTGGATATATACTCGACTGCTAGTATTGTCACGACCCGCACCCAGTGTAAGGGCACGAGAGATGGGTACGTCAAGCCTACACTGCAGTGTTGACGGTAGAACGCTGTCCTAGGTCACAACATCTAACATAATATAGAATATGCTCCGAAAGAAGAACAATAAATAAGGTACAACTCAATCACAATATCTAAGATGGAATAGAAGATAAGATAATCTCAACAGAGAGTCACAAATATGAATAATATGTCTCGGTGTAAACCACACCATAAACAATATCTCAATACAATCTTAAATGTCTCATAAAGCTAGATAATAAGATAAGTCTAGAATAAGCTACTGACAAGTCCTCAGCGACTACTGGATCCTCCTGAGGGTCCAGGTCACCTGTGTCAACTAGGCTTGCTCGCAGCAATCCTCATTATCTGTAATATTTTCAACAGGTCCAGTTAGGACAGGAATGAATACATATCTCTTACACAGTTCATAACATGAAAGGAAAATATGAACAAGCTATAGAATAATATACATGAAACACTGTAAAAAAATAGTAGAGAGACTGTAAAAAGAAGAACATGATATAGTGGAAATAGATATACATGATATAGATAAGAAAACTGAACTAACTAAGTGATTTAGAGCATATGTTTGGTTATGTAAACAGGCTTAGGTTATACATGACTTAGATCTAGGTTGGAGTTGTACATGAGATGGGTGTAAGTCACATAACCAAATAAATACTCCCCCTGCCCCAATCAATACACAAGGATCTGTCCAAGTTATGTTATTACACATGAAAGAGTAGTGACTCACATGGATAGCTAGTCCACATGAGTACCACTTGTTTATACATGAAGGCTCACATGATCATGAGTGTACATGAATATCACATGAGTATACATGAATAAATACGAATACAAGGAGTAGACGATGCACATGATAAAGTACACGAGCACAATACACTCGATGTATCCGAAGGGATAATATCGTATGAAGAGATCCATATAGTACTAATCCGTGATAACATCGTGACAAGATCAAGTAAACTAGTCTATAACAAGTGAATATGTCCAAACAAGTATGAAACGGTCAGAGAATGTACTCGTATGATAATCCAAGCTGCTGACGAGGAAGTATAACTGAACTGGAGTGATGTAATCCTATTTAAAATAACCATAAGTCATAACATGGTCTAAAATATCATAAGAAAGGTCTACAATGCAATTCTACATGATTCTAGGTCCTTCTAGGTCAAAGTTAACCCTCAATCAACTCTGGTCAAACCTGGTCAACTCTGGTCAAACCTGGTCAACTATAAGTCAACTAGTTCGCTTACCAATTTTTAGGTCAAACACAAGTTATTGAGTCATTCTAAGTCCATTTGAGTCGATTTGGATCAAGTTTGACCAAAAGTTGACTATTGTCAACTTTGTCAACTTGCTAGTCAACTCAACTAATTTAGGCTCATTGGGTCAATCCTAAACTGACCCATTACTCCCTAGGTTACACTCAATAGCAAACACATTTATATATACTTATATATATTCATTCATTTAAGGCAATACATATGCATACACACACACACACACACACACACACACACACACACACACACACACACATATATATATATATATATATATATATATATATATATATATATATATATATATATATATATATATACATACATGCATACATATATACCTAAGCTTGTAAAGAAGGGAAAAAAGAGAGGGGGGTGTGTGTGTCGAGTGAAGGCTGCCATGGGGGTCAAAATCTGAGACAAAACTGTTATACATATATATATATATATATATATATATAAAATAAAAATAAATAAATAAATATTATATATATATATTTATGTATATATATATATAAAATATATATATATATATATATATATATATATATATATATATATATATATATATATATATATATATATATATATATATATATATATATATATATATATATATATATATATATATATGGCAGATGCTTTTTCCTGTAATTATCCACATGAATAAAATTCTTAGAGATCAAGTGTTGGCAGGAACACTTGAGGGTTTCTAAATTGATCAGCAGTGGAACTCTGAAGAATGGTACGAGACTTTGCGTATCGGCTGACAAACGGAGGAACGAGTTGATGAAAGAAATGTACCAGTCGCAGTATTCCATATATTCAGGAGCTAATAAGATGTATCGGAATATGCCTCCATTGATTGGTGCTATGGAATGAAGAAGGACAATTCCAGGTATGGGATTAGATGTGAATTTGTCAACATGGGGAATTTAGAAAAAGAACAACAAGTTTGTTGCAGCCGCTGGACAAATTCGGAGTGGAAGTAGAAGCATATAACAATGAACTTTGAGTAAGGATTGCCTTGTTCCCAAGGAGGGAAGGTCACCAATTGGATTATAGTGGACCGACTGACTAAGTCAGCACACTTTATTCCCTTCAAGGTTAGTTTATTCATCCAGGAGTTGGCAGCATTGTACGAGAGGCACCCCTACTGGATTTATGGAGTACAAACCGACGGATAATCAAAGAAGATAATCCAGACGCTTGAAGATATGTTAGATCTTGTGTTTTGGAAATTGTAGGGTCTTGGAGAAGATCATTTAAAATTTGTAGAGTTTTCTTACAACAACTACCAAGTTAGCATCGTCAATCAGTGGAGTTTGAAGAAGGAGATAGCATCTTTTGTGAAGATTTTCTCCTACCAGAGGAACGATCAGTGTTAGCAGAGCAGGAAAGTTGATCCAGGTACATCAGGTCATTTGAAGTTTTAAGACGAGTTGGAAGTAGCGTACCGGTTAGCTCTATCAGCTAATCTTGAGAGTATGCAACGTTTTCTACGTATCACAGTTCAGACGCTACATTCCGGATTCGAGTCCCATATTAGATAAATCAGAGCTGAAGATTGGACTCAACCTTTCAGTGCCAGAGAAACCAGTTACAAGCGTAGTCAGAGGTGAGAAGAAGATCAGAATTTGAGTCATCACTTAAACTTCTACTTCTTATCTTTTCGTTCTAAACTTGACTGATGCTGCTAAGTCAGCCTAGTTTTGCAAGCTACCTCTTTATCAAGCTTGATCATGGCAGTATTTTATTGGGTGCACCCACTAATATATTGTCTAATCAGGACCGGTGCATGATGGTCTGATCAACCTCGTGTACTTTGGTTCGCTTTTGTATTTTTCTACATGGATGATATCATAAACCGTCTCATCCACGACTGTCTTGGAAATTCTTATTGTTGGACCTGAATTACGAGTGTAGTACCCGTACCTGTTTGATTCTTCTACCCTGCCTTTTAATTTAGAGGATGAAATTTTCTAAGGAGGGAAGATTGTGAAACCCACATTTTGTGATTTATTAATATTAGTATTTTGTATTAAATATTAGTATTTCTAATATTATTATTATTATTATTATTATATATTTTTGAGTGCAAATGATTTTGAAATAATAACAACGAGGATTTTTGAATTCAGACCCAGACCCGAGTCCGAACCCAGACCCAGGCCTGAGCCCGAACCCAACTTCATTTTTTTCCCTTCCTATTAATTCTGATTTGACTTGGTTTAATTATTAAAAAAATAAAAATAAATAATATATATGTTTAGCTGGTCCCGTAGGACCAACAACTCACACACACGTTCTTTTGGTCAGCCACTCTTTTCTCTCCCCTCAATTTCCTCTCTTCCACACGAGCAGACCCAACTCTCCTTATTTACTTCCACTCCCCCACTCTCTTTTCTTCATAGAGAAGAAAACTCTAACTCATCTCTCTCTCTCCTTCTTCACAGAGAGTAAACTCTCCTCTTTCCACCAAACCTCTCATTCTTCACAGAGACCAAAACTCTCTCTCTCTCTTACTCTCTTCCCAACATCCCCCAAACCCTTTCCCTGTGCCCTCTTCCCGAAGCTCGGCGCCCGACCCGTGGGTCTCTCCTCTGCCGATCGAAGTCCGGCGACCCCTGTCCGCGCCGCTCCCTCCTGCGAGCGCGTCCCTCCGGCCGACCGCCTCTGGCCCGTGCCCCCGTGCGGCCCACACCCCGCCGTGCTCCCCTCGGCAACCGCCCCAGCGCGGCCCTGGCCCGCTGTCCCGCCGGTGCCCCGCCGACGGCCGCCCGTCCCCTCGCGCGCGCCCCCTTCGCTACTCCGCCGAGCTCCTTGGCCGACTGCCAGAGCTTCGGCGACCCCTGGTCGTGCCCTAGCTTCTGCGTTTTTTAGCGTTCTTCGATGACGCTGCTGTTCCAGCGCTGTTTCGGGATACGTTCGCTGTTCGGAGCTCTATATTCTTTCTATTATTCATCTGAGGGCTCTAGCCGAGCAACCTGAGGTATAACCCCCTGTCCCGCTCTTCTTATTTTAGTCGATGATGAGAAATGGTCCCCGATTCCCTTTGGAAATTCGATTTTAGCGACGTCGTAATTTTCCGGGACTTTCGGAAAGGTCTTGTGAATTATTTTGGATTCCCGAAATATTTTGGGAATTGATTTTTGGTATGTTTTAGCTTTCCGGATTTTTCCGGTAGCGTTCTGTGATTTGTGGGATTGGAATCGAACTTCCGAAATTATTTCGGGTCGTTCCGATTATTCTGCGATTTGGTTGTGGATTTCATATATATAAAAATTCGGGTTTTTTCCTGGTTTGGGATTTGCAGGAAATTATCGACGCTAATTCCCAGTTTTTGGGTTGACCAAAAACAGAGGAGATGCTGCCGAATTTTCCGTAAATCCTAGATTATTTTAAAAATAAATTTAAAATGAATTTCGGAATTTTATTTAATATTTGGTTTTGGGTGACGACCGTATCGGTCAATGGACTCGGCTAAGTGCAAACGAAACCGGCCCCGCCCGGACGTTGAGGCATTAGCCAAGTTGAAGATTGGACCATATCTGAGACTTATTAATTATATTTATTTTTACTATTAAATTCTGTTTATATTTATTAATATTTCAGTTTTGGACTAACGGCGGTTTTGTCTTATTTCAATTTATGTAAATAAATTGTAATGGGCATAAGCCCAGCTGGCTGTGGTCTGTAACTGTAATTAGTAGCTTAGATTTTTGTTATTTCTGGTTTTGCAGGTTTTTACTATTTAACGAGTAAATTGAATAAAAGCATTTTTGTATAAAAATAATTAAGATTTTCTCACCTAAAATTGACAAGTTTTTATTTAATTAAAATCATGTATTTCTCACTAAATAAGAAAAAATTAGCTTTATATTTATATACTATGAAAATACCAAGTTTTAATAATTAATCTGGCATCGACGAGTTTTCCGAATTCAAAAGTTAAAACGATCTTTTTCCCTCGTATTTAATCAACGCTACTAATAATCGCATTTTGCTTGTGTTAGCTAATTAAAAGATTTAAAATTGACTAGGGAACAGTTTAGAGATTGCAACTAGCTTAGTTAGCATTGACGATTCTTGGTTTCTGAGACAGCTTATCGAATATAGGATTTCGAGGAAGAGTCTGAACTTCCATCCCGACGTGTCAACCTTTCTAGTCCAGTCAAACCTGAGGCAAGTACATTTCGTGTTAGTTTACAATTATTTAGTAATCGTTTTATTGCAAGTTTAAACCATGATGCAACACGAGCACTGACTGTAACTACTGTAACTATTGGGGACTGGGAGAATAGTGTAATGAGTATGACCATACTGTAACTTTACTGTAACAAATCCCATATCCCTTACTGTAACAAGCCCAAGCCGGTCATATTTTATTGCCTATTCACATCACAGAACTGTAACTATTTTAAAACTGTAACTGCTTAATTGTTGATTTCAAAACTGTTTAAAAGTGCATGATTCTATTATTATTTCAATTGTCAAATTAGCATGAATTGTACTTTGCTCCCTCCTGACTGGAGACCCAATATTTTAGGTATCACTGATGAGGCTTTGTTCCGCGATCCCAACTAGAAGACGAGGATTTCGAGACTGATGAGCTGTTTGCCTAGAGTTTTCTTTTCTTCTTGATATATGTAGAAAATGGTTTAAGTTGTATCTTTCATTTCATTGTAAAAAGTTTAATAAAGTTTTAAATTTCCAGTTTTTTGAGTTGCGACAAATATAGATGTTGTTGTGGTTACCTGCTAATGGAACAGCTTACTGCCGCCGTCTCAACAACGGTGCAGGCTGGGCATAATCCGGTTCGACCCAATTATTTGGGATCGGGTCATGACATATTTTTAGTGGTAGCCCATGCAGGTCAGAACAACAACTTAGAAAAACATATTTAGAAACAATTAGAACACTAGAACATCAATTTGTCACAACATAGGACCGAAATATATTATAAATCAATATTTTTGTTTGATTATAGACTGGTAGGATACCTTGCTTATGTTTGCATCCTAAACCATCCAGAGAATGACCATTGACAAGACCAATCCTGCTGGCGATGAGGTGTCATCTCCGGATCATACCCCATCTCCTCAACCAAGTCCAGGGTTTATTCCCTCGCAGCTGATTGACCGTCCCCATAATGCATCCAGTGTAGTTTTCACTATACCGGCGATTCCTACCTCTTCTCAAGCTGAGTTGCATTTCCTTGGTGGAGTATCCATTCCTGTTGCTCCACCAGTACCAGCCAACACCTCCCCAAATGGTTGCCCTATTTCAAGTAATCATGGAGTCCCAGAAAGCTCAAGATGAAGCCCAGCAGGAACAGATGAATATCACGAGAGAAGACATGAAGAACGTCAATGATGTAGCCTTAGCTATCTTAAACCAAGTTGGAGCGGAATCTCACCCTAGGAGGGGTACCCCTGAAATCTAGAAGACATTTTGAGCCCTATCCGGCAGTTATATCGTAAGAAGCTATTGGTTTGTGACTACTGTAAAAGGCCTAGTCACCAAGCCAATATTTATCGTAAGAGATTGGGGAAATGTTTGGTATGTGGATCTGCTGAACATCGGATAAAGGATTGCCCCTTATCTTTCCATCATACCAGAATACCTATCCCAGCAACACCTGTTAGGCCACAACCTAGGGACTCTCTTCCTATCCAGCAGACCCTGTCTCCTACAATAAGGCATGATGCATACTCGAGGTTCATAGAAGATAAAGCAGTTGGAGACTGCTCATGCAAGAGCCAGAACCATGAAGAATAGTACCTAGGACTACTGAATAGCATTATCTAATTTTGGAAGTTGTAACAGGATGTCCTTAGATCAATCATAAGAGTTTTTGCTGTAATTCTCCACATGAATAAAATTCTTAGTTACACCTTTATGGCAGATGTTTTTCCTGATAGTCTTCCCGAATTATCCCAGATCTAGACATAAGATTCACCATTGACCTAGTCCCCGGCTCTTTCCCTATTTCTAAAGGATGTTACAGAGTCAACCCGAAGGAGGCCAAGAAGATGAAGGACCAGATCAATGAAGGCTCTAGGATTTATCCAAGATGGAACTTCACCTTAGGGAACACCTATCTTGTTTGTGCCCAAGAAGGATGGAACAACGGACGTGCATCGATTACCAGACACTAAAGAACAAGTACCTTCTGCCCGGATCGAGGATCTGTTTGATCTGTTTGTGTGGAGTTAGGGTGTTTTCGAAGTTTGACTTAAGATCTGACTACCATCAAATCAAAGTCAGGAAGGAGGACATTTCTAAGACGTCGTTCAAACACCAAGTATGGGTAGTTTTCTTTGGTCATGACGTTGGACTGACAAATGCTCCTGCTGTGTTCATGAATCTCATGAACAGAGTTTTTTCATGAGTATTTGAATCAGTTTATCTTCTCCATAGATAACATTTTGATATATTCGAAGACTGAAGAAGAGCATGAAGAACATCTGAGGAAAGTTCTGGAAACTTTGAAGAAAAAGAAGTTTTATGGTAAGTTATCTGAACGTGGATTTTCTTTGACAAGGTGGATTTTTGGCCATGTTGTCAAGAGAAGAAATTTCGATGGAAGATAGCTGCTGTTGAAAAGTGGTATACCCTAAGTTCAATTCGGAAGTTTCTTGAACTTGGCTGGCTACTATCAGAAGTTCGTGAAGGATTTCGCCAAGATTGCTGAGCCGATGACGAAGCTCACTTGGAAGAATGAAGAGTTCATCTGGACGAAAGATTGCCAGGCGACATTGAGGAGCTGAAGAAGAGACTTACCACTACACCAATCCTTGCGCTACCCGCAGGAACCGGTGGTTTCTCAATTTACAGTAATGCCTCTGGAAAAGGACTGGGTTGCGTTCTTCAACAACATGGGAAAGTAACTGCTTACACATCTAGGCAACTACAGACTCATGAGAAGAATTATTCCACACCTAATTTGGAATTTGCTGCAATTATCTTTACTTTGAAGCTATGGAAGCATGATTTTTATGGAAAGGGAGTGAAAATATATACGGACTACAAAAGTCTGAAATATGTCTTCACTCAGAAAGAGCTGAATGTTAGACAAAGAAGATGGCTGAAGCTGATGAAGGATTTCAACATCGACCCGCTATACCACCCGGGTAGGGCTAATGTGATCGCTGATACACTTAGTTGATATCCAGTGGCGATGTTCTTAACCAAGGAGTGGCACCTACTAGAAGACGTCGAGAAGCTTGGACTGGAGGTTATACTACCTGGAGATAGAAGGACGGAGCTGGATGCTGATTCAGTATTGATAAAGTTCGAGGCTGATGGACAAAATCAAGAGGACGTAGTTTCAAAACGAGGCACTTTGCAGGCTTAGAGATCAAGTGTTGGCAGGAACACTTGAGGGTTTCTAAATTGATCAGCAGTGGAACTCTGAAGAATGGTACGAGACTTTGCGTATCGGCTGACAAACGGAGGAACGAGTTGATGAAAGAAATGCACTAGTCGCAGTATTCCATATATTCAGGAGCTAATAAGATGTATCGGAATATGCCTCCATTGATTGGTGCTATGGAATGAAGAAGGACAATTCCAGGTATGGGATTAGATGTGAATTTGTCAACATGGGAAATTTAGTAAGAGAACAACAAGTTTGTTGCAGCCGCTGGACAAATTCGGAGTGGAAGTAGAAGCATATAACAATGAACTTTGAGTAAGGATTGCCTTGTTCCCAAGGAAGGAAGGGCACCAATTGGATTATAGTGGACCGACTGACTAAGTCAGCACACTTTATTCCCTTCAAGGTTAGTTTATTCACCGAGGAGTTGGCAGCATTGTACGAGAGGCACCCCTACCGGATTTATGGAGTACAAACCGGCGGACAATCAAAGAAGATAATCCAGACGCTTGAAGATATGATAGATCTTGTGCTTTGGAAATTGGAGGGTCTTGGAGAAGATCATTTAAAATTTGTAGAGTTTTCTTACAACAACTACCAAGTTAGCATCGTCAATCAGTGGAGTTTGAAGAAGAAGATGCGTCTTTTGTGAAGATTTCCTCCTACCAGAGGAACGATCAGTGTTAGCAGAGCAGGAAAGTTGAGCCAGGTACATCAGGTCATTTAAAGTTTTAAGACGAGTTAGAAGTAGCGTACCGGTTAGCTCTATCAGCTAATCTTGAGAGTATGCAACGTCTTCTACGTATCACAGCTCAGACGCTACATTCCGGATTCGAGTCCCATATTGGATAAATCAGAGCTGAAGATTGGACTCAACCTTTCAGTGCCAGAGAAACCAGTTGCAAGCGTAGTCAGAGGTGAGAAGAAGATCAGAATTTGAGCCATCACTTAAACTCCTACTTCTTATCTTTTCGTTCTAAACTTGACTGCTGCTGCTAAGTCAGCCTAGTTTTGCAAGCTACCTCTTTATCAAGCTTGATCATGATAATATTTTATTGGGTGCACCCACTAATATATTGTCTAATCAGGACCGGTGCATGATGGTCTGATCAACCTCGTGTACTTTGGTTCGCTTTTGTATTTTTCTACATGGATGATATCATAAACCGTCTCATCCACGACTGCCTTGGAAATTCTTATTGTTGGACCTGAGTTACGAGTGTAGTACCCGTACCTGTTTGATTCTCCTACCCTGCCTTTTAATTTCGAGGACGAAATTTTCTAAGAAGGGAAAATTGTGAAACCCACATTTTGTGATTTATTAATATTAGTGTTTTGTATTAAATATTAGTATTTCTAATATTATTATTATTATTATATATTTTTGAGTGCAAATGATTTCGAAATAATAACAACGAGGATTTTTGAATTCAGACCCAGACCCGAGTCCGAACCCAGACGCAGGCCTGAGCCCGAACCCAACTTCATTTTTTTCCCTTCCTATTAATTCTGATTTGACTTGGTTTAATTATTAAAAAAATAAAAATAAATAATATATATGTTTAGCTGGTCCCGTAGGACCAGCAACTCACACACACGTTCTTTTGGTCAGCCACTCTTTTCTCTCCCCTCAATTTCCTCTCTTCCACACGAGCAGACCCAACTCTCCTTATTTACTTCCACTCCCCCACTCTCTTTTCTTCACAGAGAACAAAACTCTAACTCATCTCTCTCTCTCTCTCCTTCTTCACAGAGAGTAAACTCGCCTCTTCTCACCAAACCTCTCATTCTTCACAGAGACTAAAACTCTCTCTTTCTTACTCTCTTCCCAACATCCCCCAAACCCTTTCCCCGTGCCTCTTCCCGAAGCTCGGCGCCCGACCCGCAGGTCTCTCCTCTGTCGATCGAAGTCCGGCGACCCTTGTCCGCGCCGCTCCCCCCCGCGAGCGCGTCCCTCCGGCCGACCGCCTCTGGCCCGCGCCCCCGTGCGGCCTACACCCCGCCGAGCTCCCCTCGGCAACCGCCCCAGCGCGCCCCTGGCCCGCTGTCCCGCCGGTGCCCCGTCGACGGCCGCCCGTCCCCTCGCACGCGCCCCCTTCGCGACTCCGTCGAGCTCCTCGGCCGACTGCCAGAGCTTCGACAACCCCTGGCCGTGCCCTAGCTTGTGCATTTTTTAGCGTTCTTCGATGATGCTGCTGTTCCAACGCTGTTTTGGGATACGTTCGCTGTTCGGAGCTCTATATTCTTTCTATTATTCATCTGAGGGCTCTAGCCGAGCAACCTGAGGTATAACCCCCTGTCCCGCTCTTCTTATTTTAGTCGATGATGAGAAATGGTCCCCGATTCCCTTTGGGAATTTGGTTATAGCGACGTCGTAATTTTCCGGGACTTTCGGAAAGGTCCTGTGAATTATTTTGGATTTCCGAAATATTTCGGGAATTGATTTTTGGTATGTTTTAGCTTTCCGGATTTTTCCGGTAGTGTTCTGTGATTTGTGGGATTGGAATCGGACTTCCGAAATTATTTCGGATCGTTCCGATTATTCTGCGGTTTGGTTGTGGATTTCATATATATATAAATTCGTGTTTTTCCCTGGTTTAGGATTTGCAGGAAATTATCGGCGCTAATTTCCAGTTTTTGGGTTGACCAAAAACAGAGGAGATGCTGCCGAATTTTTCCGTAAATCCTAGATTATTTTAAAAATGAATTTAAAATGAATTTCGGAATTTTATTTAATATTTGGTTTTGGGTGACGACCGTATCGGTCAATGGACCCGGCTAAGTGCAAACGAAATCGGCCCCGCCCGGACGTTAAGGCATTAGCCAAGTTGAGGATTGGACCATATCTGAGACTTATTAATTATATTTATTTTTACTATTAAATTCTGTTTATATTTATTAATATTTCAGTTTAGGACTAACGGCGGTTTTGTCTTATTTCAATTTATGTAAATAAATTGTAATGGGCATAAGCCCAGCTGGCTGTGGTCTGTAACTGTAATTAGTAGCTTAGATTTTTGTTATTTTTGGTTTTGCGGGTTTTTACTATTTAACGAGTAAATTGAATAAAAGTATTTTTGTATAAAAATAATTAAGATTTTCTCACCTAAAATTGACAAGTTTTTATTTAATTAAAATCATGTATTTCTCACTAAATAAGAAAAAATTAGCTTTATATTTATATACTATGAAAATACCAAGTTTTAATAATTAATCTGGCATCGACGAGTTTTCCGAATTCAAAAGTTAAAACGATCTTTTTTCCTCGTATTTAATCAACGCACTAATAATCGCGTTTTGCTTGTGTTAGCTAATTAAAGATTTAAAATTGACTAGGGAACAGTTTAGAGATTGCAACTAGCTTAGTTAGCATTGACGATTCTTGGTTTCTGAGACAGCTTATCGAATGTAGGATTTCGAGGAAGAGTCTGAACTTCCATCCCGACGTATCAACCTTTCTAGTCCAGTCAAACCTGAGGTAAGTACATTTCGTGTTAGTTTACAATTATTTAGTAATCGTTTTATTGCAAGTTTAAACCACGATGCAACACGAGCACTGACTGTAACTACTGTAACTATTGGGGACTGGGGGAATAGTGTAATGAGTATGACCATACTGTAACTTTACTGTAACAAATCCCATATCCCTTACTGTAACAAGCCCAAGCCGGTCATATTTCATTGCCTATTCACATCACAGAACTGTAACTGTTTTAAAACTGTAACTGCTTAATTGTTGATTTCAAAACTGTTTAAAAGTGCATGATTCTATTATTATTTTCAATTGTCAAATTAGCATGAATTGTACTTTGCTCCCTCCCGACTGGAGACCCAATATTTTAGGTATCACTGATGAGGCTTTGTTCCGCGATCCCAACTAGAAGACGAGGATTTTGAGACTGATGAGCTGTTTGCCTAGAGTTTTCTTTTCTTCTTGATGTATGTAGAAAATGGTTTAAGTTGTATCTTTCATTTCATTGTAAAAAGTTTAATAAAGTTTTAAATTTCCAGTTTTTTGAGTTGTGACAAATATAGATGTTGTTGTGGTTACCTGCTAATGGAACAGCTTACTGCCGCCGTCTCAACAAAGGTGCAGGCTGGGCATGATCCGGTTCGACCCAATTATTTGGGATCGGGTCGTGACACTGGTGCTCCCTGAGCTGTAGCCGGTGCACCTCTCTCCGCTGCTGCCATAGCTAGCTGATGTGAGTTTTCCATGGTCTGTCGCAGCACCTCTGCCTGACGATGCTGTACCTCTGCCTATGTTCTCTGTGTCTGCAGCATTTGCTGCAGAAGGGCCATCATACCCTGAGTGTCTGCCGGTAACTGAGGCGGCGGTGGAAGAATGTCAGGGATGACCAGGGGCGGTCCCGCTGCTGGAGGTGGAAGACCTCCTGGAACCGCCTCTACTGCTGCTCCCGCCGGAAGGGCAGGAACTGAGGTGGCAGTTCCCTCAGCTGTAGCTTCCGCTGCCGGAGGTGGAAGACCTCCTGGGACTGCCACTGCTACTCCCGCAGTCGGAGGTGGAAGACCTCCTGCCGGATCGGGCCTCTCTGGTACAGTGCTAGAACCCGCTGCCTGAGAGCGAGTGATCGTCATCCTGAGAATAGATTGAAACAAGGAATCAATATGGCACATGATAGGAATATCAAAGACGGACAATTAAATTCAATGCAAAAAGAATTTGTCATGGTAATCAAAAGATCAGAATCTCCTAACATGTGATTGAGTAACTCCTATCATACCCTAATCCTATGTCCTAATTGCAGGATCGTAATTAGTACTCTAAGTCGAGCACCATTACGAGTTTGTACTAGTTGCGACACTGACCTGCATGGGCTACCACAAAAATATGTCGTGACCCGCACCTCGAAGTGGGGCACGAGCACGTGGTTACGTCCAGCCTACGCCGGAGTATCAGTGGTAGAACGCTGTATATAGGGTCTGTAAATACTAAGACTAAAATCGATAAATGTACCTGTACAGTATATACACTCCGAATGGAGGTGACATAGCAATACAGTCTCAATCACATATATCAAACTAAGGTAGGTAGCAATAGAAAAGAGATATGATAGATAAAACAGGAAATGAGTTCCAAAATCCATAAGTCAGAGCTAAGCATAAACATCCAAGTCTCAGAGAATAAATGTAATAGATACTACAAAACTGAAATGTACTAGCTGGCTCACAGGCCAGGCAAACCTAACTAAACTATGCTACTCAGGGTGAGCAAAGTCTAGTGGCTCTACCAACAGGCCACGGTCTAAATCTAGTCCATCAGACTCAACCCCATAGTAAGTCGAGCAATCAGCCTCTGAATCATCTGTAAAATTTGTCAACGTATCCTGTCAGGAAAGTGAGCAAGTACAAACACCAATATCAGTTCCATATGAATTAAGAAATACTATAAGAGACAGCAATAATGAAATACAAGACAAAAGATATAGGCGACTTGGGAACCATTTGAAAGCCGAGTTACAACCCTTGAACCAAACAAGGACCGGAGTTGTAACCCTTCTTCCAAACAGAACTTAGTCTCAAATCATGGTACAGTATAAAAGACAGATAAAGCATGTGAGAAATGGAAATCATAGCATGGTTAGAATTACAGAAAGTAAAGTTGAACTGTAATATAAGATACGCTAAATAAATGTAAAAGTGATTTGAACTATTAGAGTGATATGTGATCGGCTAGGGAAGCAAGAGATGGTTATCCACTTGGCCCGGCAATCCACGATGTACTCAACGGAGAGTCATGCCGTCCAACCTGGATAACTGGTAATGGGATATCTGCTACACCCTACGTGAGGTGAGGGTGGCGCTAGCAAAATATAGTTACAGGAAGGCTTTGATCACTTAACCCCTAATAATTCCCCCATCCCCGAATAGTATCACGGATCCGGACATGGCACGTCATGACACGGGATTCAAGAGAAGGGGGCCAGCCCACTCACAAATCAGTGTCTATATAAGTACAGAAACACAGAAATATCACATACTCATATACCAAGGGAGTCTAGGAATAACATCTCATGACAGGATCCGACATATACTAGTCCGTGAAACATCGTGTCAGGAATCAAGTAAAATACTACAACTGAATCGGATATAGTAGATATCAAGACAATGAAAACTATCAGTGAATGTACTCGCCTGTGGTCCTGAGCTGATAGGGTGAACAGACGCTCAGAGTGATCACAGACCTAAAATAAGATGCTATGAGTCAAACATGGTTTTATACTGAAAAAGAAACTAAAATAAGCCATGAATGCAAGTCTAAGTCAAAACTAGGTCAATCTAGGTCAAACTGAGTCATACTAGGTCATACTTGTTCATACTAGGTCACACTAGGTCACTGGGAGTCAATCCAAGTCAAACTAGGTCAAACGGGGTCAAAGGTTGACTCACAGTTGACTTTTGGTCAAAAAGTCAACTCTGGTCAACTCTAGGTCAACTCTAGGTTAAACTAGTCTAATGTTGACCAACCGTTGACTTTCAGTCAGCTGGTCAACTCTGGTTTGGTTTCGGTCAAATCGGGTCGCTTAAAGACTACGTTTGACTCTCGGTTGACTTTTGTTGACTTTTGGTCAAAAAGGTCAACCGACGTCAAAACTAGTCTATAAGCACCATATTTGATCATTACCAACCACGGAAATCAAGTTCTAACTCTATCTTAGACTTCTAACATAAATACCCTATTCCTAGGCAAAACTAACATTTACCCTACCAAGGTAAATCCCGATACCTTGTCCAATCCCAAGGAAACCCCACAAATACCCAAGGTACTAGCCTAGGCTCCTTAGGGTAGCTAGATATCAACCTATTTAAGGTTTACCTACCAAGAAAAATAGGTATCCTAGGTATCTAGGCTATGTTAGGACACATAGGTATTGGTTTACCCTATTCCTAATTCCATATCATAAATTTACCCTCAACTCTATCACTCACCCATACCACTCACTCACACAAAACACTCACACAAAGCACTCACCTTTATCACACTCATAGACTTCTCTATAGGTTTTCCTACTAGTTTGCACATAGGCTAAACTATAGGCTACTAGACACCCTCACTTAGGCTCTCACACACACACACAATATCTCACAACTACACACACACACACAAAGCCAATATGTGGACTGATTTGGAGTCATGGTGGGGCTGATTTGAGCTGAAATAGGACAGCCACAATGGGCTAAACTAGACTGGTTTTAGTGTGTGAAACACTGCCATATGGACAGCCAACAATGGAGCAAACCTGGGCTGAATTTGGGGTAATGTTAGGACTGAAATAGGACCAATGAGGGACTGACCTGGGCTGTGCAGGACAGTGGTTCAAAGGGGACAGGTTTAGGGCTGTTCGTAGGGTGATTCATGGACTGTCCAGTAGGCAATATAGGACTGTCATTTGGTGGTATGTAGGACTGAAATTTGGGGGTACAATGACAACCATGTAGGGAAAATCCTGGACTGTTTTGGGACAGCAGTTACATGGTTTTGTATGGACTGATATGAGGGGGTTAACAAGTAGATTTAAGGGCTGTTATGTGAAGAATTAATGGACTGAATGTAGGCCAAAAAATGACAGCAATTAGGGGCTAATGACAGCCATTAGATGGACTGAAATGGGGGTGTATGACAGCCAAAGGGTGGGGGGAAAATCTGGACAGAATTGGAGCAATGTGAGGGGGCTGTCAAGTGGGTTTAAAGGGGTGTTTTAGAGTGTCAAAATAGGACAGCCATGTGGGTTTAATGGACTGTGTATTGGACAGCAGTAAAGGGGAGTTTAGGACAGCAGGAATTGGTTTCCTCCTCCCTCTCTAAACCTCACAACACTCCTCAAACTCTCTACCACTCACTCTCAACCATATCACTCCTCTTCACATTTCCCCTCTCAACATATCATCAAACACCCTTCCTACACTAACAAGCACACACACACACATCCATCCCTTGCAATTCCAGCCCTCCTTGGCCGACCCTCATGCCCCCATACCAAATCATAAAATACACACCATCACATATATATACACTTATATTTATAAGCCATATATATATATATATATATATATATATATATATATATATATATATTATATATTTAAATATATATATATATATATATATATATATATATATATATATATATATATATATATATATATATATATATATGGCTTATATAATATATATATATATATATATATATATATATATATATATATATATATATATATATATATAGAGAGAGAGAGAGAGAGAGAATGATATATATATATAACCATATATATACATATAGATTATAGGAATATAATACATTATGATACATAGGGAAACACATTCCTAACACAGAGAAAAATCTGGAATAATATTAGAACAACCAAAAATCAATGCACAAACAATTTACACGTGTCCAAACAGAGTTTTCTCCATTAGGACATGATCCTACTCTTAGGACACTTCTACAAATGTCCAAATGGACACAAAATGGACACCAATGAGCACCAAACCAAGGGGGTCATTCCTATAGGTCAAAATGAATCTAATGCATGAGAGAAATTAGAGAGGGAAAGGATTTATACCTCCCGGTGATTCGATTCGATCCGATCCCGAAACGCCACCGACACGTAGAAATCCCAAACGGACACGAACAAGCTCCGAATCCTCTCAAACTTGGGGAGCTCCTTCCTTGGATAGAATGGAGAAGGAAGGATGAAGGTTTGGTGAAGAAATGGAAAGATTTGGGGATGATTTGATTAGGGTTTGCTCTCAAATCAATTTGGGGAAGAACAAGAGAGAGAGTGGAAAAAAAAATAATGAAATGATGGAGGAGCCTATCCATATGTCTTGGCCGGCCAACATGGCTGTTTTATCCTATATGGAAAAAGTCTAAAAGCCCCTCTCTAGTCTATTTGCTAATACAATGGTAAGGGGTTAAGTCGGGGGTAGTTTAGTCAATCCTAAACCACTAAACCAAATTAATCTTAACCAAAAATAATTAGTCTAGTCACTAACTGACATGTAGGCCATGGCTAACTAGTGTGTGGGTCCGCTAAGGTCAACACTACCCCGGGTCCCCGAAACAAGTCGAAACAAGTCAGAATGAGTTAAAATTTGAACCCGACTCAAATAACCCCAAAATAATACAATAAATAAATAAATAATTCTAAAATAATTTTAAAGTGGAAAATTACCAAAATACTTATGTTCATGAAAACTGGGGGTGACATTTCCGCCAGCAGCTCTCAAGCGGATCGTCAGCTCTTTCGGGTCCCTCGTAGCTATCGCCGAAGAAACGCGAAACCTCTCTAAATGTAACTATGCGAAGATTTGCGTAGAGTTGGGCCTTGCAAACGAGCCACCCAAATTGATCGAGATTGAACTCGGAGATCAGTCTTTCAGTCAATCGCTGGTTTACGACAACAATATAATATTCTGCCAACACTGTCAGATGTGCGGCCACTCTTTACAACACTGCTTCCGTGCCCACCCCGAACTCAAGAAACCCGTCCCCAGGAAAACGTGCGAGCCAGTCGTGCCAACCCCATCCCGCTTCCCCCCTGCCGATCCTGTTCCCCATCCCCCCCTCTCCCGTACAATGTCCCCCCAGCCTGAATGACTCTGACAACGCCCCATCCTCCTCTCTCGCCATCACTCTCCATAATTCTTTCGGAGCTCTCGATTTTGCACCCGCTAATTTCTCTCAAGAGATCTCCGATTGCCTCCCTAATCCCCCACCCTCTCCCCCTAACGGCCTCGCCATCGTCCTCCTCCAGATCGTCCCCATCACCCCAATCTCTCCCGCTTTATCCCCCTTATCTTCCTTGTGTGGCCTGGTGTCCCCCAGTGTGCAGTACTCGACCGGTCACCGACAGCACTCCCCCGGTGTGGCAGTGGGGTCACCGTCCATTGATGATCTACCCCTCAGCGATGACCCCAAGCGGCCACATCTCCTCTGCTTGGTCGACGATCCTCTCCATCCGTCCTTCCCTCTAACAGAAAGATTTTGGCAGGCCAAAAATGCTGACTTTCTAGACCGAGGCAATCCCCTTTGCGCTCTGGCAGAGTGTGAAGACTCCGACACTTCCCTAACGACAGTCGACGGTCTTTATATGGCCTCAGATAGAGATCCAGAACCGGTCAACGGCAGTCCCAAAAACAATCCATAAAAGAAAAAGAAGAAAAACAAGAAACAAAAACAGCAAACGACGATGACCACGAGATCCGCCGCAAAGCTACACAATACCCCCACCTCCTCCCTTAATGCCTAACATCCTTTCTTGGAATGTTCGCGGCTTAGGGAATAAACAGACGATGAACCGTCTCATCAGCTTCACCAAATCCAATCAGATTAATTTACTTGTCATTATTGAACCCAAAATACCCCACAAAAGATTGAAAGAAACTCAACTCAAGCTGGGATTCCCTTCTGCGATTTTCGGATGTCACGACATTTGGATCTTCTTCGCAACGGACTTTCGTTTCGGCATCATCCATAATTCCCCTCAGGCTCTCCCCTATTGGATCGAGCACCCCGCCTTCCAGTCCCGTGCCCATCTTTCGGCTATCCATGGTAGCTGCGACATCCCGGAGCACAGAGTTCTTTGGGATCTTTTGTCGGGGCCCACCCTGCCCCACGATATTCTGTCGTGGCTATGTATCAGGGATTTTAACACCGTATCATGCAGAGAGGAGAAATTCGGAGGTCGTGACCCCCCGCATTCGGCCATGGAAGATTTTAACAACTTTGCCTTTACCTCGCACCTATCCGCTGTCCCCTTCCATGGCAACCAGTTCACTTGGTACAACATACGGGAAGGATCTCGAAGACAGTACTCCCGTCTTGACGGTGCCATAGTTAATGACTGTTGGTCAGATTTGGGATTGATCACTAATCTTTCGTACCTTATGTAGCACCCAGTTTTCTGAAATTGGGATATTTTTGAAAATTTATTATTTTTATTATTAATTAATAGTATTTTAGTCATGATATGATTTATGGTGATTTCTAGTGTAATTAGAACCATCTTCTAAGTCATGCTAAGTCATGACTTATGACTTTGTGATTTTGGTTAGTATAACTTAGTAAAAACCCTAGTTTTCCTTAACCTAGAAGTTACCATGATCATGTGAGCCTAGCCATAGGTTTAGAACTTCAAATCAGGGCTTTTGGCCAAAAGGGTATTTTGGTAAATTACTAGACTTTATTGAGATTATGTGATTTTAATATTATTTAATCATGGTTAAGTTCCATGATTAGTCCCTAGCCTATCCTACCCTAATCTAGAGGTTAGCCACTAACCTAGAAGCTTTAGGATGGATTTTTGGTTAAGGGTTAAAGTGAGATAAATATCTAGATTTACCTTTATTGATATTTTCCTTAAACCACTCCAAATATCCCAACCCCTTTACACAAAGTCTTGCCTTAGCCTAGAAGAAAGCCAAGGACACCTCCCCTACCCCCATGGCAGCCAAGGGCACCCCCCTAGCAGCCCACATTTCTATATAATCCCATTGTGTTAATTCATGGAAAATTTACATGAATTTAATCCTAGAAAAATCCCTTTTCCTTCAAACACCCACAACTTGAGCAATATAGATCCAAATTCACTCTAGTCTTTTGCATTGGGACCCTACTACATCAAGGATACTAAGGGAGGATAGCAATCAAGAATTTGGAGGCTTTGGACATCATCAAGTTGAAGGATACACACCCTCCCTCTTCTTGATTTTCATTGGATTTGCACAAATAGGTAAATGCCCATAAACTTTGTTAATTTTGTGTTTTCTCTTCATATTTGCATGCATCTAGGTACTAGGGTACTGTAGGACAAATTTGGTGGAAATTTGAAGTGGTTTGGTGTCCGTATCGGACACGTATTATAGGGTAGAAACCCTTGTTTGTTAAAATGCCACAATGGACTTGTTTTTATGTTTTTCCAAAACAAATTACACTTTTAGCTAGCCCTAGACTTGCTGATCATGAACCAACTTGACTGAGCACATTTTTGTGCTGTGTCCGTGTCCAAAATGGACGCGAACTCGCAGCACGAGGCCACGCGTGCATGCCCTGCTACTCGACACTTAGCACGGACACTGTGGGACACGTGGACACGTGAAAATTTATACAGAGGAGGGGGCAACCTCTGACATTCCCCCCCTCGAGTTTGAGACACGTTGGTGTAGTGTCGAGAGAGCACGGACACGTGCACTGGTCGTGCACTGTCAGCGCACACGCGCACGGGGGCCAACTTCGCGCGTGTCGTGTCGCGTGAACACGACACTTGGGCACCTCGTGGTGACACGAGTGTGTAGCCCATCATGGGGCGAACACGTGGACACGAGCACGTGGTGTGTCGTGTCCTGTATCGCGAACACGAGACGCACGACCGCGTGCACGACGCGGTCTGAAACGCGCGTATCAGTCATGTTTTCACGATTGATACGGTCTTCGTACCGTGTCCTGGATCAACGTGGACACGGTGCAGGGTGTTGGACACGTGCACAACCCCTAGGTGAACATTCGTGCACGAGCACGAGACACGAGAGTGTGTGTGTCGTGTCCTAGGGTGATTTACACGCGTGCACGATACTGTGTGTGTGCTTGTGTATCAGAGTTTACCCGAGTGAGGGTTTCGTGTGTTTGGACACGTAAAACTGTGTCGTGGTGTCGTGTCAGGAACCTAGGACATTAGTATATGTATGGGGCCTTAGTTACCAACCCATGGTTGCGAGCCTTAGCTCGTTTTAGAGTGTTTAAATCGAATTACCCAGTTTCGAGTTAAACAGTGCACAGTATCCTGTTTTGGGATTTTTCCCAGATTTTGAAAGTGGATTTCAAACCAATTTTTGTTATGTTTAATCCATTGTATTAGGGTATATTAGTATGTATATATGTAGTATATATGTATATGTGAGTGTGGGTGAGATTTGGGAGTAATTGGTAGTGTATGGGTGTAGTTGTGTGTATATACATATATGTATATATGGGCTGTGTGTGTGTTGGGGAGCCATCTTTGGTTCCAGATTTCTGGAACCACTCCCCCCCTGTCCAGACTTCTCTCTCCCTCTCTCTCTCACTGTCCTCTTCTCTCTCATTCTCTCTCATTCTCTCTCTCTCTTATCTATATATATATGTAATATATATATATGGGTTGATATATATATATAGATATATATATATATATATATATTTTTTATATATATATATATATATATATAAAGGATATATATACATTTGTGTTAGGTCTAAATAGGTCATATATAATGTATTGTATACATGTGGGTTTGTATTGTATATAGTATTCCTATTTTGGTATATGGGTAGATAGAGTCTATATATATATATATATATATATATATATATATATATATATATATATATATATATATATATATATATATATATATATATATATGTATAACTTCTAGTTATAGGTTGTATAGAAACCTATGACTATGGCCTATGGCCAAGATCATTAGCCTATGGCTTGGGGCTAGCCCTAATGGCCCAAAACCCAACTTGTTGACCCTTGATTACTAAGGGTTGACCAAAGTCAACCTTTGGTCAAAGTTGACCTAGTTAACCTAGAATTGACTAGGAATGACCTAAAACAACTAGTTTAGCTAGTTTGACTAAAACCCTAACTAGTAGACGTAGTTTGACCTAGACTTGACCCAGATTGATCATGTTGACTAGTATTTGACTAGTTTGATTAGAAAGTTGACCAAGAGTTGACTTTTGACCAGATTGACCTAGAATCATGTAGTATGCATTGTATACTCTATTTTTACCATTGTGGATATGTTGTGACCTGTTTTACTCTAAATAGGACTCTGTGACACCAGTTCGGACATCTATTCATATCAGTCATACAGGGTGACAGGCGAGTACATTCTCTGATCTTTTCATACTTGTTAGGATTTATATTCTTGCTCTAGAATACCTTATATGATGCTGTCACGTCATTATCACGGATTGGTACTATATGGATCTTGTCATGTGATGTTATCTCCCTCGGGGTGCATCAGATACAGTTGTCATGTGCTTTTCACGAACATCTTGTATTTCATGTACACCGCTTTCATGTATACTCTTGTGCAATCTTGTACTCTCATGATCACGCGAGCAAACATGATAAAAACCTCTTGTACACGGTAACGTAACTTGACTGGATCGTTGTGTATTGATTGGGGAGGGTGAGTAGGAAATGGTTATGTGATCAAAATCCCATCTTGTACAAACTCTTATGAAATCTTGTGAAATCTTGTATATGTCCTAAGCCCGTTTATATAACCATATCATGCTCTAAATCACAGGTTACCTACAGTTCTTACTTATCATATATATAGATATTTCCAGTTATCAAATCTCTCTCGTTTTACATATATTCTTTACAGTTCATGTATCTTACTCTATGCATGCTTTACATTTCCCAACCTGATATGAACTGCGTGAGATGTATTGTGCTCGTTCCTGTCCTGACTGGGCCTGTTGAAAATATTATAGATGATGATGGTGACTGTCCTACCTTCTATGGGACACATGAGGGTGACCTTCAGGAGCCTGAGGAGCATCTAGCTCAGTAGAGGGTGTCTAGTCTAGTCTAGTGTTTACAGTTTTCATTTTGTATCGGACTGTTCCGATTGTTAGTTGTGACTTAGTTATATTTCAGGTCTTGTACTTATTTGTGTTGGACATCTACTTTGTGTGGTGCGATAACTCTATATATATTCAGTTCTTCCTTTCATCTGATTCCATATCATGCTCTATCCTTCCTAGACTTGTGTTTGAGATATAGAGTTGAGTTGTTATGTTATACCTCCGTACGGAGATGACAGGTTTATATATCTTGTTGTTAGATGTTAGATGTTATAGATGACTTATACAGCGTTCTACCGCCGACACTGCGGCGTAGGCTGGACGTACCCACGTTCTCGTGCCCCTAATCAGGGTGCGGGTCGTGACACGTTTTTGTGGTGGCCCATGCAGGTCTGTGTCGCAGTTAGTGCGATCTCGTAATGGTGCTCGACTTAGAGTACTAATTACGAGCCTGCAATTAGGACGTAGGACCTAGGACATGATAGGAGTGTCTCAATCACACCTAGGAAATTTCCGATCTTTTGATTATCATGATTACTTCCCTTGTATTAATTTAACTGTCCTTCCTTGATAAATCTACTCATGTGCCATATTGACCTCTTTGTTTCAATTCGTCTCCAGGATGACGAAGACGCACACGCAGGCCACTGGATCGAGTAGTTTGCCTGAGAGATCTGATCAGGCAGAGGAGGAGGTTCACGAGACTGCCTCCAGTGATTCTACTATTCTGGAGACCCAGGCAGTTACACAGGGAGGTCTACCACCTCCACCCCAGAGGGTTACGGCCGTCGTTCCGGAGATACTGCTGCCACCACCACCGGTACCGACGGATACGCACCATATGTTCCTTCTCCTTCAGCAGATGATGGAGACACAGCGGGCCCAGGCAGAGGCGTCGCAGCGCCAGTAGGAGGCGTCACACCGACAGATCAAGATGCTGAGGCAGAGTATGGAGAACTCGCATCAGCTTGCCCTAGCAGCAGTAGAGAGAGTGGCACCGGGTACGGTACAGGGCCCTACTGGCCAGCAGCCGTACCAGCAGCAGTCCAGGCCGGGGACAGTATTGGACTTCAGGAAGATGAGCTCCAGGGACTTCACAGGCACGAAGGGCATCCTCTATGCAGACGACTGGCTAGAGGATGTACAGCGGAGCATGGAGCTGGCAGAGCGCTTTGGGTTTCGGCCGCAGCCGGCCGATTCTTCGATATTGCGTTGACATGGTACCGTACGGATCCTCGTGCGTTGGTGAGAGGGCTGACTTGGGAGAACTTTCGGAGGCTCTTCAAGGAGAAATTCTTCCCGGACGTGGCTCTTACAGCATTGGAGGGCCAGTTCGTGGGTCTAGTGCAGGGGAACTCGTCGGTGGACGAGTATGCAGCTGAGTTCTTTCGCCTTAGCAGGTTCGCTCCCGATATGATCCAGGATGAGGGGCAGAAGGCTCGTAAGTTCCGTAGGGGACTTATTCATGCAGTGCGCACCCGCACCTCGGGACGCCGTGACGCGACGTTCGATCAGATATTGATGGACGCACAGATTACAGAGGAGGACTTCGGCCTCAAGCCGAAGAGGGGCAGTGATACCTTAGGGGCTAGTTCTAGTGCAGGGCCAGCCAAGCGCCCTCACATACAGCAGCAGAGGCCAGTTCAGCAGCCGTTTCAGGGCCAGGGACATATACTTCACCAGCAGGCACCCAGGCAGCAACAGCACCCCATGTGTAACTTCTGCAAGAAGCAAGGTCACGGATGGGACGACTGCAGGAAGAGGCATGGCCTGTGTTTGCTTTGTGGTTCAGCAGAGCATCAGTTGAAGGAGTGTCCCAAGAACTTGGCACGATTGACTCAGACAGTAGCAGGAGCTAGAGCTCCGACAGGGCAGCAGACAGGACCACCGTTGCAGACTCAGCAGCAGAGGTTTGCCCAGCATCAGCAGCAGGCCAAGGGAGGCCAGCCGGGGTGAGCTTTCGCCATGGCAGTCGATGATGCACAGACAGAGAGAGAGATGATTGCAGGTTCCAACCTTTTTGATTCTATTTTCGCATTTGCCTCCTTATAACTGTCTTGGAATTTTGATTCTATCTGTTCCTTATAGTTGATAAATTCTGTTCGGATATTTCATTATGAATTATTTTCTTCTGAGATAAGTCGTATGGGCTAGGTCGTCTCGATCATGGGATCTAGAGTTTTCTATAGTCATGTTAGCTGGCATAGTGAAGACATATAGTCAGATTTTGGACGTATTTCTCGGATGTAGGAATTTAAGGTTTTCGCGGCCAGGCATGCGGCAATGCAAAAATTTTAAATACCATGATTCTAGAGGTATGTACCTTAGTCGAGGACTCTGTGAATATCGTAGCCTTGCTCACTAGCATGACGAAGATTCCGAATATCATGATTTCGGACAGACGCATATGATTATCGGACTGTGTGTTTGAGACTGTGATTGTTGGGGTGTTTGACCTAGAAGGAGTATGACCATTCTAATTTCGAGGACGAAATTTTCTAAGGAGGGTAGACTTGTAGCACCCAGTTTTCTGAAATTGGGATATTTTTGAAAATTTATTATTTTTATTATTAATTAATAGTATTTTAGTCATGATATGATTTATGGTGATTTCTAGTGTAATTAGAACCATCTTCTAAGTCATGCTAAGTCATGACTTATGACTTTGTGATTTTGGTTAGTATAACTTAGTAAAAATCCTAGTTTTCCTTAACCTAGAAGTTACCATGATCATGTGAGCCTAGCCATAGGTTTAGAACTTCAAATCAGGGTCTTTTGGCCAAAAGGGTATTTTGGTAAATTACTAGACTTTATTGAGATTATGTGATTTTAATATTATTTAATCATGGTTAAGTTCCATGATTAGTCCCTAGCCTATCCTACCCTAATCTAGAGGTTAGCCACTAACCTAGAAGCTTTAGGATGGATTTTTGGTTCAGGGTTAAAGTGAGATAAATATCTAGATTTACCTTTATTGATATTTTCTTTAAACCACTCCAAATATCCCAACCCCTTTACACAAAGTCTTGCCTTAGCCTAGAAGAAAGCCAAGGACACCTCCCCTACCCCTATGGCAGCCAAGGGCACCCCCCTAGCAGCCCACATTTCTATATAATCCCATTGTGTTAATTCATGGAAAATTTACATGAATTTAATCATAGAAAAATCCCTTTTCCTTCAAACACCCACAACTTGAGCAATATAGATCCAAATTCACTCTAGTCTTTTGCATTGGGACCCTACTACATCAAGGATACTAAGGGAGGATAGCAATCAAGAATTTGGAGGCTTTGGACATCATCAAGTTGAAGGATACACACCCTCCCTCTTCTTGATTTTCATTGGATTTGCACAAATAGGTAAATACCCATAAACTTTGTTAATTTTGTGTTTTATCTTCATATTTGCATGCATCTAGGTACTAGGGTACTGTAGGACAAATTTGGTGGAAATTTGAAGTGGTTTGGTGTCCGTATCGAACACGTATCATAGGGTAGAAACCCTTGTTTGTTAAAATGCCACAATGGACTTGTTTTTATGTTTTTCCAAAACAAATTACACTTTTAGCTAGCCCTAGACTTGCTGATCATGAACTAACTTGACTGAGCACATTTCTGTGCTGTGTCCGTGTCCAAAATGGACGCGAACTCGCAGCACGAGGCCACGCGTGCATGCCCTGCTACTCGACACTTAGCACGGACACTGTGGGACACGTGGACACGTGAAAATTTACACAGAGGAGGGGGCAACCTCTGACATGCCCTTCCTCGAGTTTGAGACACGTTGGTGTAGTGTCGAGAGAGCACGGACACGTGCACTGGTCGTGCACTGTCAGCGCACACGCGCGCGGGGGCCAACTTCGTGCGTGTCGTGTCGCGTGAACACGACACTTGGGCACCTCGTGGTGACACGAGTGTGTAGCCAATCATGGGGCGAACACGTGGACACGAGCACGTGGTGTGTCGTGTCCTGTGTCGCGAACACGAGACGCACGACCGCGTACACGACGCGGTCTGAAACGCGCGTATCAGTCGTATTTTCACGACTGATACGGTCTTCGTACCGTATCCTGGATCAACGTGGACACGGTGCAGGGTGTTGAACACGTGCACAACCCCTAGGTGAACATTCGTGCACGAGCACGAGACACGAGAGTGTGTGTGTCGTGTCCTAGGGTGATTTACACGTGTGCACGATACTGTGTGTGTGCGTGTGTATCAGAGTTTACCCGAGTGAGGGTTTCGTGTGTTTGGACACGTGAAACTGTGTCGTGGTGTCGTGTCAGGAACCTAGGACATTAGTATATGTATGGGGCCTTAGTTACCAACCCATGGTTGCGAGCCTTAGCTCGTTTTAGAGTGTTTAAATCGAATTACCCAGTTTCGAGTTAAACAGTGCACAGTATCCTGTTTTGGGATTTTTCCCAGATTTTGAAAGTGGATTTCAAACCAATTTTTGTTATGTTTAATCCATTGTATTAGGGTATATTAGTATGTATATATGTAGTATATATGTATATGTGAGTGTGGGTGAGATTTGGGAGTAATTGGTAGTGTATGGGTGTAGTTGTGTGTATATACATATATATGTATATATGGGCTGTGTGTGTGTTGGGGAGCCATCTTTGGTTCCAGATTTCTGGAACCACTCCCCCCCTGTCCAGACTTCTCTCTCCCTCTCTCTCTTACTGTCCTCTTCTCTCTCATTCTATCTCATTCTCTCTCATTCTCTCTCTCTCTCTCTTATCTATATATATATGTAATATATATATATATATATATATATATATATATATATATATATATATTATATATTTATATATATATATATATATATATATTATATATATATATATATATATATATATATATATATATATATATATATATATATATATATATATATATAAAGGACATATATACATTTGTGTTAGGTCTAAATAGGTCATATATAATGTATTG
>JANAVB010030217.1:2455926-2480926 GCA_029216955.1 Iris pallida | reverse complement strand
GGCGTTTCCTAGGTATATCTTCTTCACCAAGACCATTTTTGATGTTTGTTTCAGTGTCTGGAGTCATCTGTGATTTGTGAGTTTTGGTGCTGACACTTGCTACTCTTGGATTTGCCTTTCTCGCACCGCAGGCAAGATACCTTACCATTATACTGTTTATTTTTAGTTTGCATTTTATTACATATCACTGTTCATTTATTTACAGTTCTTGATTTACTGCCTGCTCAGTGATATTAGATATACTTTGTTATTATCCCTTGATTGCATATGGACTTAGAGTTAAGAGACTACCGTTGTAGTGTATTGCATATACCTTGACACCGTTGTACGACGAGGATGTGTGAGATGAGTAGCATGTAGAGGTTCTTGTGTGTGGGCTGATCCCTCATGTGCATGCGTTAGGGCTAACTGCTAATAGAGACGTGTTAGGAGACTTAGCAGTTAGTAGAGATACATGGTCATGGATGCGACTTGACAGGTACATTGGATGGGGAGAACATTTCCTTGTCGTATGGGCTTCTATTGCACTTCCCTTATAATCCGGAAGCTCCGCTGGAGATACGGGTATGAGCCTCTCAGGTTGGCCACTGTCGTTTTTCAACGTCATGCTCTCGGTCGCTGGTGCCCAAGTGGGGACTATACTAGATCCCATTACAGCCAGGGCTCATGCGACGAAAGGCGTGTTCTTAACTGCATGTTCACTTTAGTATGGTTAGAGTACCTTATTGTGTCTTGTCAGTTTCTTTGATTGTGGCATATTTTATATTCAGTATTTATATGGCATATTTATGTATCTTGTTACGTCCCTCTGAGGACCTGGTTATCTCTCCAGGTGTGTGCTTCTGTGATTTTGCAGGTGTTCTAGCCAAGGCCGTGATCTTCTCCATTCTTTCGAAGACGATTGCGCTTGGTTCGTCTCATTATTTTATCGATCACTTCTTGTATATTTTATTTGAGATAGTTGGTAGTGGACTTTGTCTCCGCCCAACGAATGTATACATGACAAATTCAAAGTTGCTTTTATATCATTTATTTATCTAGTGGATGAGATTTAGTTATTATGGTTCTACTGCATTTTACAGCTTATGTATTCATACGAGTTTTCCATATATTGGAATATACTTCGTATGTATGCAGCTGGCATGGACACGTACCTAGTCCTAAGTATTTTGGGATTGGGGTGTTACATGTTTTTGTGGTGGCCCATGCAGGTCAAGTTTGTCACGTCGGTTACGTAACTGTACCGATGTGAGCCTGCAACATTGGATTAGAATCTAGGAATCTCATCCATACAGCTTGACCTCTTCCCTTGACTTCAAATTTTGAACTCTTGTTCGACCTCCTTGAACTGCATCTTGCTTGATTCCTTTCTACCATTGATTCTTATTTTCGTGCTTAGTGTCAACTAGGAAGATGACTACACTAGTATATGCTCATAGGTCAAACTCATGGCTAGAATGGTTATATTGGCAATTGGAATACATTCAAGACTCTAATTGAGTTTAAAAGGCTTTTTAGTGTGATTTAATGATTAGTAATTGGTAAAGTAGGATATTGCCACGGAAGATTTTTACCTTAAGATTTCTAAATAATAAACACCAGAGGATTTATAGATTTTATACTTGGTTTAAGAAATTGATTGATTTTCAAGATTTGATATTTATAATTTATTGGGTTATAGTTGTACATCCTTGCACAAGTATAAAAATGATTTGTTTTTCGAGTTGTGATAATTATGAGTTTTGGGTGGTAGATATACATCTTTGAACAAATATAAAATTATTTGATTTTTGAGTTTTGATGTTTATAATTTATTGGATTATCGTTATATGCATTTGAACAGTTATAAATTTGGATTGAAAATGATCTTAGATTTTAAATGTGGCAGTATATATTATTTAAATTTAAATCATACAACTTGAAATTTTGTGTCTAGTAAATTTTAAATTTTAAGTGAAAGTAATTATGGCAAATTTTTGGTTTAAATATTTGAAAGTTATGAAAACGATTTTTGAGGATTTTTCTTTATTTTAAATTGTGTCCTATGAATGAGGATTTAAAAAAAAATCTAATTAGATTTTTGGTAAAAAAAAGAAGAAGAAGAGATTTTGACTGATAAGATTATTTAAAAATTTAGTTTAATGTGGGATTGCTAATATTAAATTTTTTGAAGAATTTCGAAGGATGTGATGAAAAGTTATTTTTATTGATTAAAGGAAGTTACCATTTAAAAGTTGTGAGTTGTTGGAATAACATAGCATAAATAGAAGTTAAAATTGATGAGAGCATTGAGCTTAATTTTTGAAATTGCTTTTAAATATGCTAAGAGTTTTATTGTGAGTTATTTGAAAATTTTAGAGTGTTAAATTTTGATTGATTGTAAAATTTTTATGGATTCGTAAATTGTGAACTCTTGAGTTAAATAGTTGAATTTAAACGTTAATTTTGGAAAAGATTAGTAGTAACGCGATAAAATTTTGCTTTGAGATTTATGAGAGTAATTTAAATTTTTATGATGAATTTGAACGGCTTGGAGTGAATACAAATTTTGGTGGTTTATTTTTGAAAGTTTATTTTTGAAACTTTTTGGAGAAAACTGGTGTTAAATTTTAAATGGTAGGCCATCAAGATAGCTCTAATTAGATGGATGTACTCCATACTAATTGCCATGTCACTCATGACCATGATAGTAGTATGTACACAAGTGTTGTTAGTCATCTACCAAGCTATGTGATTATATTTCCACCTTGACTTACTCGACCTTCCTTCAATTCTAGATCTTTTAATTGCGACCTTCTAACCCATTTGCATTTAAATAACGATTTAATTATTCCTTAACTGTATTCATTAGGATACTATCTTCTCACTAGAACTGTGCCCCTAAATTATTATTTTATGGATTCTTAAATTAATTTTATTTCATGCTTTAACTTGATCTTCTTTAGTTTTGTGCATTAATTATCACCTCGTGCACTCCCACTCCCTATTTTAGATCTTTTGGCGTCCCTTACCGTGACTTGGATATTTGGAGCACAACATTAGACTTTTCCATCCAACAAATTTCATGTGTAAGACCTAGACAAGACCACCTTCCTGTAGACATATCATATCCCACCAAAACCCACCTCCTTGTACTCTATTTTTTGATATGACCTTATGGTCAAAATGGCCAAACTAAAATCTTTACCATGATACCGATATGTTTTGACCACGGATAGGGATTCAACCTCGACTCAATTCTTTCGACCCGATATGTGATTGTGTTCTACTAAATTCCTTAAATGCTTAAATTTTTATTTTATCTTGATTGCTTGACCCATTGTCCCCTGATACTATTAGTTTAACTCTTGTAAGTTGGGTAGAATACCTCACCACCTAACAAATCTTTTTCCTTGTGAACCACATTGGTAAGTTCACTTAGACTATAAATTCAGAGGACCCTACCTTATCTAGTCTACCAAGCCATAAATGAAGAAACGTTAGGACAACTGTATAGGCCCAAACTTTGGGCGGAACTTAGATTTTAGAAGATCCTGGACTATTTTATTTCCTTCGTCATTACCTTCCTTACTCATATTTTAACAATCTCATGCTGCTAAATTAGCTTTAGTTTTTTTTAAGCTTATTCTTTTCGAGCTTGATCATGACATATTTTATTGGGTGCACCCACTAACATATTGTCTAATCAGAACCGGTGCATGATGGTCTGATCAACCTATTGCACTTTGGTTCGCTTATCACATATTATTCTACGTGGATGGAGACTTAGTAAACTTGCCTTAGAGTCTCATCCGCGACCGCCTTGACAATTCTCTTCTGAATTATTTTTGCCGCCTATGAATCCCGCAATTCGTACTCAATATATAACACCGTCTTTGAAACCTTTGTTGTTCTTGTCTTTTACTATTTGGAAAGGAGGCACTATACTTGCTAAGATAGACTCAAGGTATCATCTTTGGTTGCCAATCGGTTAATTATATACAAGTGTAGATAGCTACCGACAGACTCATGTGGCTATATTCTCGCCTTTAACTACTCCTCACTTCTCAACCCTAGAATTGTTATCGTGCCCTCCCAATTATTCTGGAGCACTCGAGAATGATTCTAATCGTTCACTTAAATCTAACTTTCAATCAAGACGATTAGTATCAAGTTTTTTCGAGGAACCACATCTCCCCAAAAGTTTAATTTGTTCTCTTTTGTCTACTCAATTCCTTATTATTCTCTAAAAATTGGATATTCAAATTTTGTTACCTTCACTAGCAATCCTTATTTGAACTCCATAACCATGATATATTTTTTATATATCGACTCCACAATTTTCTATTGCATGGTGGTGTTGAACGCCGTTTTATCGCCTCCACCAAATTTAATTGTATTTTTGGTATTGACGAACTCTTCCTTTCCCTCAACCCTATCTACCCTATTAATCCTAAATTTCGAGGACGAAATTCTTGTAAGTTGGGTAGGATGTAAAACCCCTAATTTTTTAAATTTTTTTTTATATATATAAATTTATTAGACTTCAAATTAATTTATGCAATTCATGATTTTTATTTTTAGAAATGACCTTAGCCATTTTTAAATTTTGGAACACAAGACTACAATGAATTTTGGCACGGAAGATGTAGTAATGCGCCTTGACTAGTGTAATAGCCGGGGAAAGCCTAGCCATGGTGATGTCCAAACTAGGAAAACCAGACCAAATTGTGAAATGACTTATTTAAAGTATTTTTATTTAATTATTGAACATTATTTTATATATTGATTTTTAGATGACCCGGTTTGTCCAATTCAGCCCGAACTGGGCCCAAACCAAATTTAAGCCCATGTAGGCATGTGGTGTGACCAAAATGGCCATGTAGGAACATTTCATGTGTGTACAAATATTTTTAAATAATTTTGAGACTTGTTGAATATTTATTGACTTTGGTGCAAAATTTATGTTTGTTAATAAAATAATATTTTACAAGAAGGTACAATTTTCTGGACCCATACATGGGCGAGCGGTAAAAGTTTACCCATTGGGACGATTTTATTAATTTATTATTATTAAAGTTATTTTGAGGAGATTTAATAAACATGAATATTCTATAGATATATTATTATTATTTTTAGTTGATTTATTGCGATTTGAATTTTAGTTATAAGTAGATATGTGTAAATATATTAAATAATTGAGTAGATGATATTTAATTTGGTATTTAAACTTTTATAAGAATTATGGATATATGCATATATATATATATTTTTTTTGGGGGTCCCGGGGGGGAGGTCCGGGGGTGGGGGGGGAGCCCGGGGGGGGGGGGGGGGGGGGGGGGCAGGGGGGGTGTCCGGCAGCGGCCAGCGGCCAAAGCTGCCCAGCCACCCCGGGTGGAAGGGAGGGCTCGAACCCAGCCCACCCCTAGGGGAGCCAACCCTCCTAACCACTAGAGCTAGGCCCGCCGGACAGGATATATATATATATATATATATATATATATTATATATATATATATATATATATATATATATATATATATATATATACATGGTTATTAAATATATAGATACGTAAATATATTTAAATGTATTATATATATTTAAATGTATTATATATATATATATATATATATATATAGATTATATAATATATATATATATATATATATATATATATATATATATATATATATATATATATATATATATATATATATATATATATATATATATATATTTATATATATATTATCAAATAGATTAAATAATTGGATAGTTGACTTTTAAATGATATTTGGATTTAAATAAATCTTGATGTATTTTGGATTTATTTAAATCCAAATATCATTTAAAAGTCAACTATCCAATTATTTAATCTATTTGATAATATATATATATATATATATATATATATATATAGATATATATATATATATATATATATATATATATATATATATATATATATATATATATATCATGGTTTTAGATTAAGAAAAAAATAATAATAAAACATATGAGGTGGTCGGCCCCACCCGACCACCCCAGGCCTAATAGCAGCCGCAAGCATCTTATAGCATGCGCCCCTTTTTTTAAGTTTAGAAGCAAACAGCAGCAAGCATACCAAGCTTGCCGACCCCTCCCCCCTTATTATACATATATACTTAAGTATATATGTAAAACCAAAAACCCAAACCCTAAATTCCTTTCTCCTCCAAATTTACTTCCACCTCTTTCCTCTCCTGCTTTCTCCTCCCCACACCACGGTGGAGCTCGAACGCACCATGGCGAAGCCGTGCTCGCGAAGAAGACAAAGGAACCATTGACAACAACAACAGATTCCCACTTTAAGGTATCCCACTTTTCCAATCGATTTCTCCTTCAATTTTAATCCGATTGTAGATCCGTAAATTCGTGTAGATAGCCCACATGACCCTCTTCATCACCTTCAAAAAGAATTATTTATTCTGCAATAAATTTCAGATTTAATTAGATTAAAAATCTCGATACATCAGTTTACAAAAACATTAAAAATCCCGTACGAGGTACGTCCCGACAAATCGGACGACCCCGTCATGAACCGAAAATACCGAAAAGTTCATATCGAATTTGTGGACGTGCGAGAATTGACGGGATTCAAATTGGTTGCGTGTGCGCAACGAATTTGGTCCGTATCCATCGAATTTTTGCGTATCGGGCTTTTCGGAATTTCCCAACTATTTTGTGCACACTCATCAAATCGTGACGAAACTTGCGCCATTGGACTCGAAATATTTTTCTGGTCCTATGAGCCAAGTTTGGTCCGATTCTGAGACCGTTGATCGGGACGCTATTTTGGCGGGCCCACAATCCCACTCAACGGGCGATTTTGTGCACAGCCCACCGGAATCCAAAATTGGACATACCGTTGGGTTCATCTCGTCAAAACAAATTTGTAGACATGTAGTTTGACGACTTTAGAGACCGTAAGTTCTGGCACGTATTTCGGTGCAAAGCGGGTCTAATGGCGGACATCGTTTTGACCCGAAATTACGATTTTGTCCCTGTTCCAGAATTTGACTTTTGGACAGGCATTTCCTAGGTATATCTTATTCACCGAGATCATTTTTGATGTTTGTTTCAGTGTCTGGAGTCATCTGTGATTTGTGAGTTTTGGTGCTGACACTTGCTACTCTTGGATTTGCCTTTCTCGCACCGCAGGCAAGATACCTTGCCATTATACTGTTTATTTTTAGTTTGCATTTTATTACATATCACTGTTCATTTATTTACAGTTCTTGATTTACTGCCTGCTCAGTGATATTAGATATACTTTGTTATTATCCCTTGATTGCATATGGACTTAGAGTTAAGAGACTACCGTTGTAGTGTATTGCATATACCTTGACACCGTTGTACCACAAGAATATGTGAGATGAGTAGCATGTAGAGGTTCTTGTATGTGGGCTGATCCCTCATGTGTATGTGTTAGGGCTAACTGCTAATAGAGGCATGTTAGGAGACTTAGCAGTTAGTAGAGATACATGGTCGTGGATACGACTTGACAGGTACATTGGGTGGGAAGAACATTTTCTTGTCGTATGGGCTTCTATTGCACTTCCCTTATAACCCGGAAGCTCCGCTGGAGATACGGGTATGAGCCTCTCAGGTTGGCCACTGTCGTTTTTCAACGTCATGCTCTCGGTCACTGGTGCCCAAGTGGGGACTATACTAGATCCTATTACAGCCAGGGCTCATGCGACGAAAGGCGTGTTATTAACTGCATGTTCACTTTAGTATGGTTAGAGTACCTTATTGTGTCTTGTCACTTCCTTTGATTGTGGCATATTTTATATTCAGTATTTATATGGCATGTTTATGTATCTTGTTACGTCCCTCTGAGGACCTGGTTATCTCTCCAGGTGTGTGCTTCTGTGATTTTGCAGGTGTTCTAGCCAAGGCCGTGATCTTCTCCATTCTTTCGAAGACGATTGCGCTTGGTTCGTCTCATTATTTTATCGATCACTTCTTGTATATTTTATTTGAGATAGTTGGTAGTGGACTTTGTCTCCGTCCAACGATTGTATACATGACAAATTCAAAGTTGCTTTTATATCATTTATTTATCTAGTGGATGAGATTTAGTTATTATGGTTCTACTATATTTTACAGCTTATGTATTCATACGAGTTTTCCATATATTGGAATATACTTCGTATGTATGCAGCTGGCATGGACACGTACCTAGTCCTAAGTATTTTGGGATTGGGGCGTTACAGGCTTCGTACCCGAAATCTATATCCTCCGCCCTCCATATCCTCCGCCCACATCATCCTCATACCCAAGAAAGACAACCCGAAACATTTAAAGATTTCAGACCGATCATCCTCTGTACTTTCACCAACAAAATTATTTCTAAAATCATCGCCTCCAGGACGTCGGACCTCCTCCCCAAGATTATCTCCGAAAAGCAACGTGGTTTCGTGAAAGGACGTAACATCATAGATAATATCCTCCTAGCACAAGAAATGATCACTTGCATGAAATTTCCGTCCAGGGGGGAACGTCGCCATCAAACTGGACACGGAAAAAGCATACGACCGTCTTGTGCAGAACTTCATGATCTGGGTGTTCAGAGCATTCGGTTTTTCAGAACCTGTGATTGACATCATCTTTAGATCCATCAATAACTTCTGGTTTTCCATCATCATCAACGGCCAAGCTAAGGGTTTCTTCAGATCTACTCACGGGGTCAGACAGGGAGATCCCCTCTCCTCCACCATTTTCATCGTCACGGCCGAAGCGCTGAGCAGAAACCTCAAAAGCATGTCTAGGTCTCCTGGATTCCATCACTTCCATACAATGACTGGTTGCCCTCTTATTACTCATCTCGTATACGCGGACGACATCCTCATTTTCTTCACTAGCGCAATTGGATCCATTGAGGTGGTTATCAGGACGCTTGCCAACTACACAAGATGCTCCGGCGAGAGAGTTAACAACAGTAAGAGTGTGATCTACACTCATCACAAAGCTGACAGAACTCACTCGGCTGTGCTGTCCAACATGACTTCCTTCTCCATAGCATACCCCCATTTTCTTTACTTAGGCTACCCGTTGGTTTACGCCAGAGCGAACTCTGGCATCTTCGACCACATGGTGGGCAAGATTTGCAACAAAATAGCGGGCTGGCATAATGCAACCCTTTCCCCCCAGGGGAAAGTTGATTCTCATAAAGCACGTCCTATCCTCCATCCCCCTATACACCCTAGCCGTTTGCTCGCCCCCTATCAAAGTGCTCCACTCTATTGAATCCATCCTCGCCAATTTCTTTTGGGGTCATCTCGAGGAAAAGTATAAGCATCACTGGGCCAGTTTGGACACAATGGCTAAACCCACTGATGAAGGTGGTCTGGGTTTCTGCAGACTGGACCACATTGTTGACGCTCACTCAGCAAAGTTGTGGTGGAAACTTCGTACCAAAAGCTCGATCTGGACTAGGTTCATGAGAACGAGATACTCCAGATTCTGCCACTTTACTGAGGCGTCTGCCAATAACAGATCTTTGGCGTCATGGCGGCGCATAATCCGCGGCCGTAACCTTACGGAACCGCACTTGCGTTTGACATTGGGCAAAGGTCATTCGCAGGCTTGCAAGGAACGCTGGTTGGGGGACAAAATCCTCAGGCCCAACGATCTAACTCTGCCGCAGTGCGAGATTCGCGATTTATGGGATGTTAACGCGCGCGAGTGGAATTGGGATAGAGTTAGAGATTGGCTTGGCCGTCTGGCCATGGAAAGCCTAGGTGCTTCTTATCTATCGATCAATGACGTGCATTACGAGCTCAGATGGTCCCCCAACCCGGGTGGCATATTCATCCTGGCTTCGGCCAAATCCGTTGCCAGAGACACCCATGAAACATGTAATATCTCGAAATTCGTGATACGTATTTTATTGCGTATTCGTATTTCTGACCCGTATTTTTATTTTTTTCTTGTCTAGTTAATTGTAGTTATTTCGTAATCTTGTGGTAGTTTAATTGTCATTTATCATTATGGGTTAATCTGGTTAATGACTTCTGGATTTTGATTGGACTTTGGCCTGCATTGTATTTTGCTCAACTTGCAGTATTCTCGGCTTTCGTATTTTGGCTCGAATTTATGTGGAAGAGCTTGGCTTGGTTTAACTTGGTTTGATTTGGAGACTTGGTTCGGTTTTATTTGGTTTGAGATTGCATTGGAACCCTTTAACCTATACTCTCCCTCACCTCCATCACACCCCACCATCATTTAACCCTCTCCCTCATTCTCTCTCTCCTCCATTTTTCATTTTTCCCTCAACCCTTCTTCTTCCCCAAGAGAACCCCCCACCTCCATTAGGCAAGTGCACCTTGCTCACACTTGAGGGCCGGATTTTATGTGCCCATTAGCTAGTTTAGCACCCTATGAGCAACATTAGATCTTGGGTTTTCTTGATTTGGAGCTTGGAATCTTGTAGATCTAGGTTTGGAGTGTTTTCGGATTTTTGGAGATTTGATCTCCCAAACTTGTTCTTTTGTTGGATTCAATGTTTCCATGTTGTAGAGCTTTCAATTTTACACAAGTTAGAGCTTTGAAAATCCGGATTTGGGTTTGTATTGATGGATTTATGATGTTCCAAAGTTTTGAGTTCCATGGGTTCTCTTCTCGGATTTTTGGAGAAGATGACTTGCTGTTCTGGCCGATGGCGCCTACTTCCTCGAACACGCCTCTTTAGGCGCTGTTCGTTCAACTGCGCCTTCTTAGGCGCGGTTCGCAGACTGCGCCTCCTTTTCGAGCGCGCCTCTTTAGGCGCGGCTCGCTCGAACGCGCCTCCTTAGGCGCGGTTCGTCTCGATCGCGCCTCCTTGGGTGCTGTTCGCCGCCGCCCCTCGATGGCGCCTCCTTGGCGTCATTTCAGGCGCGGTTGGCAGACTGCGCCTACTTTCCCAGATTGGCAGATAGCGCCCACTTCCTCCTGTTAGGCAGATAGCGCCTAATTTCCCTTGGCTTGTCCGACTGCGCCTATATTTATCATTTTAGGCGCAGTTCACTGTTCCCTTGACTTAGGCGCTCTTTGACCTACGGGTTTTAGGCGCGGTTTGGCTCACTGGTCCTAGGCGCCATTTGATCCAATGGATCTAGGCGCGGTTTGCCCCATTGGCTCTAGGCGCGGATTGACCTGTCCAGACTAGGCGCATTTTAGTGTGCTGCCTCCCTGGCACACTCTAGTGTGCTGCCTCTAGGCGCACTCCAGTATGCCTGGCCTGTCCTAGTGCCCCTGTACCCCTGCACCCCTAGTGCCTGTATTGTTTTCTCTGGGCTTTGGTTTTCTTTTCATAATTTGGAGCTTCCTGAGATTTTGGTGCTCACAACACGACTTGACTAGACTCGACACGTCTTAACACGATTTCCTGTATTTGTGTACTGCTTCTTGAATCTTGACACTAATTTGGGAACACCTTACCCCTGGTTTATATCCTTACGCCTTTTGACCCGAGCTCGACCCGAACGCGATATGGGCACGATTTGATTTAATGCTAGTACGGCGTTGTCCCTGGTTTTGTTATCTCTTGTTACATCAGAAAGTGTTTTCTTATGGTCTTATTTATAAAGTCATGTTTTCAGCCTTATTGTACTTTTCATGCCTTTTACATCGGTGGCCGTTTGGGTGCACTCAGGATTACGTTTCTTTTACTTGTAGAATAGTTGCATTGTGATATACCTTATGGCCCTGACACGATAAATAAATCCTGGCTAATAACTTGTAACTTGTAACCTTAACAACTAGATCACTTGATAGTGGCCCGTGGTGGCGCACTCCCGACTTGGCATGACTTGATAACTCAACTTGACTTGACTTGGTATGACTTGGCTTCACTTGATAGTGGCTCGTGGCGGCGCACTTCCAGCTTGTAACATGACATGACATGACTTGGCATGATAATTTGACAACTTGAGCTGCTGAGGCAGGCTCACTTGACTAGTATAGCTTGTCTTGACACCGTGGGTGTACCTTCTTGTGTTTGGTCAATTCACCAGTCTTGTCTTGCATCATGTCTAGGACATGAATTCTTGATTTCCCACGGTCAGGAATTCATATTGGAAATGAACTAAGATTAACAACTAGCTTAATTCACTAGTCATGACGAGATGTTCCTCAGCTACAGGCGATCCCGTTACCCCGGCCACAATCGTTTGGACTTGTAGCCTGCCGACGAGTAGGGCGCATTTCCAGCTCACTGCCAAGTGGTGCATCCTCAAGCTACTTATAATGATAACAAGAATGTAGTCCCTCTCTCTCTAATTGTCACTATACTAATAATCGCCTGGGTAACCTGGATAGCTGCAGGGCTTGTGGCGGAGATACATCTCACTGCATTGTTAGTAATTAGGCTTGTGATAACCCTAGTTAGTTAATGTAGCAAGCAGTAGGCTATGATTGGCCGTGTATTATTGGATGGTGTCCAGCCTTGTCTGGTCTGGTCTAGGACCAGCCCTGATGGGTCTAGCTCTTGATTGTTCCAGTCTCTGGAAATTGAATGCTTGACTTGTACTGGATGTGATTACAAGACTTCTTCTCTGTCACTGTAGTGTAATTCTCTTGTATGACTGTCCTCTAAGCAATAACTGGTCAGTGACTATGTACTGTTCAGGTGAAGGGTTACAGTGGTAACCTGGCTACCTGGTACGGTATATTTGTCCTTACCATGTTCATTGTGTAGATGGCACTTATCTATGTTATAGCCTCCTGTATATGATTGTTATCTTCAAGCAATAGACTGGTTAGTGACTATGTACTGTTCAGGTTTCCTGGTACGGTACATTTGTCCTTCCTTGTTTATTGTCCGGATAGCATTTATTTCTTATTTTTCATGCATCTTATCTGCCATGTTCTCCGGTATTATTATTATTTTCTAATCACGTTACTGGTTTCCTTTCTGTGAGCGGGATGCGTGCATTGGTACTGCACAAATCTCGATATGCTTTTACTTATTTCTTTTGCTGCTTTTGTTTACTAATGATTTGCTGGTTTTAGTCCTTATGTGGAGCCTCCTTTGCGGCACTTGCTCTTTCTGGGGTCTGACCCAGCTGGTTTTGTATGGCCAGATACCGGAGCAGCAGCAAGGGATCTACCTGTCTTCCAGCCAGATGGTGACCGCCAGGCGTGACCAAGGCTTCGAGTGGGTTTCTTTTGTTCGCCCACTTTATTGTAAATTCATATTATTTCGAGGCGTTTAGCCGACGAGCACGTGTTAGCTCGATTGCAACTTGTATTTATTATCTGCCTACGGGCTGTAACGTGATTGACATGCCCCGGGGGTTGATCATGTATGACTTAACTCTGAGCTAGTCTTTACATTTTGTTACGACTAGTTTTCATGATCATCTTATATGTAATGTTTGGGACGCCTTACAATTGTATATTTGGTGATCTGTTATCTTGTAACTTATTTTACTTGTTGAGATTGAGACAATAGGCCATTTGGACCGTAAGAGACTGTTGGTTGTAGAATACCCTCACATGCTAGACAGCCGTGATCGTATAGCGGGATGGTTGCCGTCCCAATATACGTAGCTGGCTGTTCACGTTCTCGTTCGTCCGTATTCCGGGAGCGGGGCGTGACAGTTTTAGTGGTGGCCCATGCAGGTCTTGTCAAACAAGAAATGTGAGGGTTACCGGTAGATGTCTCAATCTGTGCTCGCCCTTGATCTCCCGTTGTATCTTTGCATCTCCTTGAATTCTCGACTGATAACATGCTTGCATCCTTGAATCATCCTGGTCCTTTCCTTTATTTTCCTGATGTCATTGCTTCAGTGGGGGTGTTCCTGCTGACCAGCCAGAGAGAGTTCAGCCAGTAGTCCAGCAGCAGTCAGAGAACGAAGCTCAGTCGTCAGCAGCAGCTTCCCAAGCCATGCCTCCTGTAGAGCCGGAATTCCCAGTCCAGCCAGATCAGCTAGCAGGGTCAGAAGATGGAGTCTTGGTAGGACTCGTCCGTGAGTTGCTTGCGTATCAGAACCGCCGAGATGATGCCTTGCAGCGGGCAGTACAAGATACTCTGAGTGGAAGTGGTCGGAATAGTGCAGTCAACAGATTCAAGCGCCTGAACCCTCCCTTCTTCAACGGTACTGAAGATGCAATTGCCGCCGATGCCTGGCTACAGGATACAGAGATTATTCTTGAAGCAGCGAAGACTCAAGAAGACGAGAAGGTAGCAGTGGTGCGCCTACAGTTATTGGATCTAGCCCGCAATTGGTGGGCTGCGCAAGCAGTGGGATTGGCAACACCTGTTCCTTGGGCAGTGTTCAGCGAGAAGTTCCAGATCAAGTATTATGATGCAGTGGCTCGATATGACTTGCAGACCAAGTTTTGCAACCTGAAACAAGAAGGCAGGACGGTCGACGGATACGCGGCCGAGTTTTCGAGACTTAGTCGGTTTGCTCCCACCTTGGTGGCGACCGAGCTTGACAGAGCGCAGAGGTTCCAACAGGGACTTCACTTGGAGATCATATTGGCCGTGGAGCAGATCGAACATCAGACCTATGATGCTGTTTTGCGAGCAGCGAGGAGGCATGAGTACACTTCCCAGAGGATAGCAGACAGAACCGGAGGACGAAGGCGGTCCCACAGTCAGATGAACCGATCTTCAGCTCCAGCCCCAGCAGCCAGGGCCTTGACCATTGAAACTCCGAGGCGAGCAGCTTCAGTTACGTCGGATCAGTACTCAACCCCGACGTACCCTCAGCAGGAACAGAAGCAAGACCAGTCTTTCTCAGTGGGCTGTTCTTATTGTGGTAAGCCTGGGCATGTAGTAGCAGAGTGTCGTAAGGCTTTGGGATTGTGCTTGTTATGCGGAGCGCCAGATCATAGAGTGGGGTCCTGTCCATTCAGAGTTGATCCAGTACCCGCAGTATCTAGTCCTTCAGTTTTGGGACCCGTACCAGTACCAGCTCCCGTTCCCCAGCAACAGCAGTTCCCGTTCTCAGGACCATTACCGACTCAGGTCCAAGCTTTTCAGCAACAGAGTTCTCAACAGTTTGCCCTAGCCCAGGCCCAGATCCGGAACCGTCAGAGAGGTCGTCAGAGAGGTAGTCGTGCTCTATCTATCTTGCTTTCCCCCGTCGTTACCAAGGGCACATGACTTATTTCATGTAACCTAATTACGACGGCATGTCCCGGACCCGAGTTGTACCCTGATCATTCGAAAAGGTTATTTGGTTATTGGTACCAACCTTTAATCTTTTCAGATGTGGAGAGGCCCGTGTTCGTATTTGATCAGGGAGTAAGACCTCAATGCGCCAGACTATCAGTTAGTCCGTGTTGCTTGAGTTCATCACTCCTTGGGGAGTCAAACGTGGGAGTGTAAGGATGGCATCCGAACACGTATCCCAATCGGTTTTGGCTCGTAAGGTGTGAAATTTTCTCATGCCTTGCACTTTGAATCCTTGCTTGCATGAATGATTGCTTGATTGATTGCTAGCTCTAGATAGCTTGTGCTAGTGTAGCTTGTCCCGACATCTCTAACCTCTTGAATAAATTCCGAGGACGGAATTCTTTTAAGGTGGGTAGGATGTAATATCTCGAAATTCGTGATACGTATTTTATTGCGTATTCGTATTTCTGACCCGTATTTTTATTTTTTTCTTGTCTAGTTAATTGTAGTTATTTCGTAATCTTGTGGTAGTTTAATTTTCATTTATCATTATGTGTTAATCTGGTTAATGACTTCTGGATTTTGATTGGACTTTGGCCTGCATTGTATTTTGCTCAACTTGCAGTATTCTCGGCTTTCGTATTTTGGCTCGAATTTATGTGGAAGAGCTTGGCTTGGTTTAACTTGGTTTGATTTGGAGACTTGGTTCGGTTTTATTTGGTTTGAGATTGCATTGGAACCCTTTAACCTATACTCTCCCTCACCTCCATCACACCCCACCATCATTTAACCCTCTCCCTCATTCTCTCTCTCCTCCATTTTTCATTTTTCCCTCAACCCTTCTTCTTCCCCAAGAGAACCCCCCACCTCCATTAGGCAAGTGCACCTTGCTCACACTTGAGGGCCGGATTTTATGTGCCCATTAGCTAGTTTAGCACCCTATGAGCAACATTAGATCTTGGGTTTTCTTGATTTGGAGCTTGGAATCTTGTAGATCTAGGTTTGGAGTGTTTTCGGATTTTTGGAGATTTGATCTCCCAAACTTGTTCTTTTGTTGGATTCAATGTTTCCATGTTGTAGAGCTTTCAATTTTACACAAGTTAGAGCTTTGAAAATCCGGATTTGGGTTTGTATTGATGGATTTATGATGTTCCAAAGTTTTGAGTTCCATGGGTTCTCTTCTCGGATTTTTGGAGAAGATGACTTGCTGTTCTGGCCGATGGCGCCTACTTCCTCGAACACGCCTCTTTAGGCGCTGTTCGTTCAACTGCGCCTTCTTAGGCGCGGTTCGCAGACTGCGCCTCCTTTTCGAGCGTGCCTCTTTAGGCGCGGCTCGCTCGAACGCCTCCTTAGGCGCGGTTCGTCTCGATCGCGCCTCCTTGGGTGCTGTTCGCCGCCGCCCCTCGATGGCGCCTCCTTGGCGTCATTTCAGGCGCGGTTGGCAGACTGCGCCTACTTTCCCAGATTGGCAGATAGCGCCCACTTCCTCCTGTTAGGCAGATAGCGCCTAATTTCCCTTGGCTTGTCCGACTGCGCCTATATTTATCATTTTAGGCGCAGTTCACTGTTCCCTTGACTTAGGCGCTCTTTGACCTACGGGTTTTAGGCGCGGTTTGGCTCACTGGTCCTAGGCGCCATTTGATCCAATGGATCTAGGCGCGGTTTGCCCCATTGGCTCTAGGCGCGGATTGACCTGTCCAGACTAGGCGCATTTTAGTGTGCTGCCTCCCTGGCACACTCTAGTGTGCTGCCTCTAGGCGCACTCCAGTATGCCTGGCCTGCCCTAGTGCCCCTGTACCCCTGCACCCCTAGTGCCTGTATTGCTTTCTCTGGGCTTTGGTTTTCTTTTCATAATTTGGAGCTTCCTGAGATTTTGGTGCTCACAACACGACTTGACTAGACTCGACACGTCTTAACACGATTTCCTGTATTTGTGTACTGCTTCTTGAATCTTGACACTAATTTGGGAACACCTTACCCCTGGTTTATATCCTTACGCCTTTTGACCCGAGCTCGACCCGAACGCGATGTGGGCACGATTTGATTTAATGCTAGTACGACGTTGTCCCTGGTTTTGTTATCTCTTGTTACATCAGAAAGTGTTTTCTTATGGTCTTATTTATAAAGTCATGTTTTCAGCCTTATTGTACTTTTCATGCCTTTTACATCGGTGGCCGTTTGGGTGCACTCAGGATTATGTTTCTTTTACTTGTAGAATAGTTGCATTGTGATATGCCTTATGGCCCTGACACGATAAATAAATCCTGGCTAATAACTTGTAACTTGTAACCTTAACAACTAGATCACTTGATAGTGGCCCGTGGTGGCGCACTCCCGACTTGGCATGACTTGATAACTCAACTTGACTTGACTTGGTATGACTTGGCTTCACTTGATAGTGGCTCGTGGCGGCGCACTTCCAGCTTGTAACATGACATGACATGACTTGGCATGATAATTTGACAACTTGAGCTGCTGAGGCAGGCTCACTTGACTAGTATAGCTTGTCTTGACACCGTGGGTGTACCTTCTTGTGTTTGGTCAATTCACCAGTCTTGTCTTGCATCATGTCTAGGACATGAATTCTTGATTTCCCACGGTCAGGAATTCATATTGGAAATGAACTAAGATTAACAACTAGCTTAATTCACTAGTCATGACGAGATGTTCCTCAGCTACAGGCGATCCCGTTACCCCCGGCCACAATCGTTTGGACTTGTAGCCTGCCGACGAGTAGGGCGCATTTCCAGCTCACTGCCAAGTGGTGCATCCTCAAGCTACTTATAATGATAACAAGAATGTAGTCCCTCTCTCTCTAATTGTCACTATACTAATAATCGCCTGGGTAACCTGGATAGCTGCAGGGCTTGTGGCGGAGATACATCTCACTGCATTGTTAGTAATTAGGCTTGTGATAACCCTAGTTAGTTAATGTAGCAAGCAGTAGGCTATGATTGGCCGTGTATTATTGGATGGTGTCCAGCCTTGTCTGGTCTGGTCTAGGACCAGCCCTGATGGGTCTAGCTCTTGATTGTTCCAGTCTCTGGAAATTGAATGCTTGACTTGTACTGGATGTGATTACAAGACTTCTTCTCTGTCACTGTAGTGTAATTCTCTTGTATGACTGTCCTCTAAGCAATAACTGGTCAGTGACTATGTACTGTTCAGGTGAAGGGTTACAGTGGTAACCTGGCTACCTGGTACGGTACATTTGTCCTTACCATGTTCATTGTGTAGATGGCACTTATCTATGTTATAGCCTCCTGTATATGATTGTTATCTTCAAGCAATAGACTGGTTAGTGACTATGTACTGTTCAGGTTTCCTGGTACGGTACATTTGTCCTTCCTTGTTTATTGTCCGGATAGCATTTATTTCTTATTTTTCATGCATCTTATCTGCCATGTTCTCCGGTATTATTATTATTTTCTAATCAAGTTACTGGTTTCCTTTCTGTGAGCGGGATGCGTGCATTGGTACTGCACAAATCTCGATATGCTTTTACTTATTTCTTTTGCTGCTTTTGTTTACTAATGATTTGCTGGTTTTAGTCCTTATGTGGAGCCTCCTTTGCGGCACTTGCTCTTTCTGGGGTCTGACCCAGCTGGTTTTGTATGGCCAGATACCGGAGCAGCAGCAAGGGATCTACCTGTCTTCCAGCCAGATGGTGACCGCCAGGCGTGACCAAGGCTTCGAGTGGGTTTCTTTTGTTCGCCCACTTTATTGTAAATTCATATTATTTCGAGGCGTTTAGCCGACGAGCACGTGTTAGCTCGATTGCAACTTGTATTTATTATCTGCCTACGGGCTGTAACGTGATTGACATGCCCCGGGGGTTGATCATGTATGACTTAACTCTGAGCTAGTCTTTACATTTTGTTACGACTAGTTTTCATGATCATCTTATATGTAATGTTTAGGACACCTTACAATTGTATATTTGGTGATCTGTTATCTTGTAACTTATTTTACTTGTTGAGATTGAGACAATAGGCCATTTGGACCGTAAGAGACTGTTGGTTGTAGAATACCCTCACATGCTAGACAGCCGTGATCGTATAGCGGGATGGTTGCCGTCCCAATATACGTAGCTGGCTGTTCACGTTCTCGTTCGTCCGTATTCCGGGAGCGGGGCGTGACAAAACATCTCCCTTCCGCCAAGTTTTGGCATACATGTATTCCCATAAAATGGTCCATTCTCATCTGGCGTGCCGCACGCCAAAAACTTCCTACGGACGATGTCATTAAATCCTTCGACTATTGTCTGGCGTCCAGATGTCACTGTTGTGTGGATCACCAACCGAAAACTGCCGATCTCGTCCTTCTTTCTGGTGAATCTGCCACTCAAATTTGGACGGACCTTCACAACAGGTTTAGAATTGTCCACATGACCGGGGGCATCAACGATTTGCTGGCCAGCTGGAACATGTCTCATGGGCATCAGATCGTCGCTGCCGTCGCCTTTTGGGTATTGTGGAAAAATAGAAACAAATACAGATAGGAGGGCCGTCAATACCCGCCCCCACAATTGTACAGAGAGGTCGTTCGTCAAATCTACAAAAGAAAGAGGCGTTGTTCTCACGCTTCGAACCTTTTTTGGGCTGCCCTTGCCTGATCTGGGCATCGCAGGTCATATGCTGGCCCTCATTGGGCATTAACGACTGCGGGTCGAGGGCGGTCTTTCCTTTGGCGCTAGCTTTCACCGCCTAACCTTCCGATGCTCGGTCCAGCTACCGTTTTGTGGGCAACACGTAGTCTCCTATTTTGTTATTTTTGCGTGCGACGCGTTTACTTGTAAAGGCTTAGGCATTTTGCGTCTGTCATTCAATAAAGTTTGGTTTCCTAAAAAAATAAAATAAAATTTTATATATATATATATATATATATATATATATATATATAGAAATATTGGATGTAAATCTAGAGGCTAATACCCACAAGTACAGAACCTAATTAACCTATTATAAACTCAGAAATTATAACTAAAATCTAAGAAAAGCAAATTATGACAAAAATCAATTCAATATATATATAGTCGAAACCCGAAAACTCAACTCGAGACCCAAATCGCAAAATACCCAACTAGAACCCGCAAAACTTGGCAAACACGAAGGTGTCTATGTGTGTGACGTGCTCGGGTACTCACGGGGTCGAACCCGTGTCCGTATCGTGTCTACGGAGTGCATATCGAAAAATTGAATATGCGTGTCGGAACGTGTACGTGCATGTGCGTTTCGCCCGATTGGACGTCGCACGCAACTCAAGAAGCCTCGTGCTCGTGCACGTAGCTAGGTAGGGTCTCGGGCTAGGTTTAGGATATACTGACACGACACCATATCATGTCTACGCGACACAGGACACGCAGATCCTGTGTAACCTGTACGTGCACGCGCGTGCTTGCCTGTGGGCGCGTGTCGAGCCACGTGGCTCGCGATTCGAGCCACGCCGTGTCTCAGGATTGAGTCCCTGGGTAGCCTAGGTATAGGGCTTCGTGCTTGTGCTCCTGGAATGGGTTCTCGTCGTGTCGTGTTCCCGTACGAAGGCCGTGTCAGCGGCACTTTTTTGCAACGTACACAGTGCTGGCTGAACCGTGCGCGTTAGATTTCTCCGTGCATGCTTCACAAAACGTCGTAAAATTTTAGGAGCATGTGGGCAGAGGTTACCCCCACGCGTCCATAAACTTCACATGATACGGAGCCATGTGTGTCGAGTTATGATGCACAGACAGCAGGACATGCACGGGGCCATGCACGGGCCTCGTACATGCGTGTTCGTGTCCGATTCGGATACTGAAATCGTGTCGAATCGAGATCCGTCTTCATGAAAGTTATTACAATAATATCAGCAAGAGATTTGTGAAAACAAAATCGAAAATAACAATTTTAAGTTCTAAGTGGCATTTCGTCGAACATGTGTTCCACCGGACCGATACGTGTCCGATACGGCTATCAAATAAAATCACAAACCTACCAAACTTTATGCACAGGTCTGGAGTACCTATATGGATGCATATACGGAGAAAAAATGGAATTAACAAGTGTTTAGAGAGATTTACCTATTGAGTGTCAAAACTCAATGAAACAAGCCTCCAAACACGTCGATTGCCGATTCCCTCCGGTCAAATGCCTCCGATCCCTCGCTAGCAAGTCTCCAGCAGGTTCCTCTCCTTCCAACGGTTGCAACGCACTTCCTTTGGAAGGATTTGGGTGAAAAACAAGAGAATGGGCTTTTGGAAGAGAAGGGAAAAACTAGAGTTTGATCTTGTAACGGCTACAAGTTAAACACAATGAAAGAGAGGGGGCTGCTGTGTTTGGCCGGTCAAGGGGGTATTAGGGTTTGGTTCAGGGTTTGGTCATGGGACAGCACTCCTTAAGTTGCTTTAAAGGCCTATTGACAAAAAGGCTTAAAGGCTTTATATAAAAATGACTTAAAAATGAATCAAATGATTCTTAAAATAGACAATAATTCTAAATTAAAAGATAAAAATCCAATAATAACTTTAATTACATTATTAGGCTTCTAATCAAGGTTGACTAAGGTTATACCACCTTCTACTACCAAAACACCAATCAAAGCCACACACCAATCAATTAATTAATAAAAAAAATCAAATTAGCAAATAATGACTAGAATACCCTTAAATAGAAAAATGAGTGTGACAAATCTACCCTCCTTAAAATAATTTCATCTTCGAAATTAAAGTGGTCGTACTCCTTCTAGGTCAATCCCCCAACAATCATAGTCTTAAGAAAACTTATCTAAATCATGCAGTTGTAAAGATATACTACAGGGTTATGGCATGTAATATCAATCTGAGGTCTCATCATCTAGCCATTATAGTCATACTAGATCAAAAGTAGTCATAAGGTATCAAAACATACATACAATATGGTAGGGTACAGTAATCATCAAGATAGGATAAGGTATAGGTCAAGAACACACCTCTACTAGGTATGGTAGCTGGAACTCTCTCCTGGAGATAAGCCTCGACTAGCGGCAGGTGAAGTAGGACAATGTAGCATCCTATGTCCAGCTGACTCACATAATAGGCACAATCTTAGTCTCTTCCTACAGTCCTTCCATACGTGCCCAGGCTTCTTACAGAAGGCGCAAGTAGGCACTCGCTCAACTGGCCTCTACTGGACAGGAATCTGAACTGGATAGGCTGGTCTAGGCTAGAAGCAGGGGTACTCCTGAGGCTCTGGGTATATACTGCTCCTCGCCCTCTTGGGGCTAGGCTCTTCCCTCGAATGTATGTAATCCCACAATAGTTGGATACTGAGACTCTGCTCTCTCATAAGCTTAGCTTGAAGTCTCTGTACCTCCCACACATCCTGAAGAAGTCTATAAATTTGAGCCCCATCAGGAATGGCATGGGGTACCACTCCAGGAGGCAAAGGGAGGTCTCAGTCTTCGGCTGATCTGCAGCCCTCTCCTGAAGGATAGGAGATGGAGGAAAACTCTTCGGTGAGGCTTCTAACACCTCCTGAGCAATGGAAGAGGGAAGTACAATCCCAGTCTAATCCTGAACTGCAGCTGTGCACTGGGGACATACTCTGGTCATGGGTACCAGATTGGAAAAGATAAGAAAAATAATAAATTATCGGGCTGTAAGGCAGTCTATCATCTTATATGAAAACTGGTAATTATCAATAAAAAACTAGGAATTAACTATAAAGCGTTCTAAAGATGATCAAAATCAAAAGTTTAAAGCACGACTGTCAATAGCATTGAAATTCAATCACGATATATATAAAAGAAAATTTAGTATCGACACGATCTAAGTTGATCAATCTCTGGGTAAATCAAGATTTGGGCAAGATGGAGAACAAGGTCATCGATGTCTAAACACGAGCATCCAAGGATGGAGATCTAGGTCACAATTAAATTTAATTCAAATTAAGTATGACCCAGGATATTAATATGATAAGAAAAGATGACCAAAGTCGATTGGTCGTGATCAAGGGAGTTAGGATTCAATGATATTGAAAACTTTTAAAGGATAATTCAAAGATATGGAATAAGTCAATTTTCTCCTTTTAATAGGGAAAATAAAAGACAAGGTTTCATAGGGAAGTCAAGTTAATTATCTCTATCTGATACCATCAAGCTTATTTAATCATCATTTGCCAATCATATCTTTATCTCATAAGTCCAAATATGAAAATCAACCTTTATATGACTACCACCAAGAATTTATACCCTTTCGTTATGAAGATTGGACATTGTCATGATCATCATAGGCTCAATTTCTAAATTCTAAAACATTACTCATGAAACATACCCTTTTATTTATTAGCAATCAATACTAACCACTTAATCGTCTTTAAATCCAAATTCTTCCACCTTGTCCTAAATTAGATCCGAAACCTCTAAATCAAGTTTTATGAAATCCTTGAACTTGTTCAAATTACTCTCCTCGTGTTATTCAATCTAAAACTACTAGGCCTTACAAAACGTATTCTCCAATATAAAATTAACCTTCATATTCCCTTCAACGTACACCCTCAAATATTATTCTCCTTAAATTTAAAATTTTCTCGAAAATATCTATATTTTCTATAACTCAAAAATCCTTTTGTTCTTTTTGTTCTTAACCATTTTCTTGCAATATTTTATTCAATTTTGTATTGCCATCGAATACAGTTAAAATCTCTTCTCCATTACTAAATCCCTAAATTTAACATCATAGCCTTAAATTGAAATGTCTCAAGAATCAATAACCAAAATTTATCCAAGTCCTCAAAACTAAGTTGACCTCGAATCTCCTCATCAGTTTTTTTAAAAAACATCTACGAATTATTCATACCCAAAATATTTCTCTAAGTGTGATTGTTCCTAAATTGATAATATAAATCTCTTGATTTCATTCTCACATTTTAACACATCTCTATCTCAAAATTCTATATCAAAAACCAACATTTAGATTCCTACCAAGATTACCATATGTTAACAAATTACGTCCTTTCCGAGCTAGATGATTTATATTACTTTCTCGACCTTTCCAAGGTAAAAAGATATGGAGATTCAAAGGTTTCAAAGTATAGATGACAGAATTAGATACGAGATAGGTGATTGATGTAATTGGGACAGAGTTAACTAAGATAAGAAAAAAAATGGTAATACAAGAAATAATGGTAAGAAAAAAATAATGATAAAATCTGTTCTTGCTCATCTGTTCAAAAGAAATGAGCCAAATTTTAAGATATAATCTGATAACCTATACACATTTTCATGAAATTATGTTGCTAGAATTTTGCCACGCCAGTAAGCATAGCTGTAATAAACAATAGAGTACGTAACTAAGGTATACACCCTATAATCATGTTATTTAGAATTCTAACCGCACCAACCGGTATGGCTGCAAGAAAATCTAGATTCCATAACTAGGATTAGTATATCTAAATCAGGCTCTACGTCCTTGTCATGCTAGCCAGTATGACTGCGATAAATTCTAACTCCACAAATAAAGTAGACATTTACCTTTCTCACTGTCCTTATCAAGTATGTTATCAGGTTATACCCTAAATTCCCAAAAATAAAATAAAAATAAATATATAAATATTTAAATACAAACTCAAAGTTAACAACTAATCATCAAGATTCAAAATTCAATAATGAATCCATCAAAATCAAATTCAATAACAAGGAGTAATGGGTGAATCAAATCAAGGAAAAATATTTCAAATCGAAGTTAAAATAAGATTCTCAAGGGTCGTCCCAGGAATCTCTCAAAGAATTCTAACAGTGATTGAGTATCCTCTCATTCTAACACTTTACTTCCTATACTCAATAGCAGGCTCGTAGTAGTACAACTATGTCGCTGTACTATCACGACATCGTACTAATGCGAATCTCGACCTGCAT
>JANAVB010030217.1:2318426-2450926 GCA_029216955.1 Iris pallida | reverse complement strand
ACTCCCCCCCAATCCAATGCTTAACATTCTTTCGTGGAATGTGAGAGGCATAGCTAAAAAACCAACGATGAACAGGATCCTCATCCTGAAGAAAATTCACAAAATCGACATCCTAGTGATCATTGAACCCAAAATCCAAAAAAAAAGGATCATCGACATCAAACTTCGACTTGGTTTTGCGACCGCCATAGCTGGCAGTCACGACATCTGGATCCTTTTCGGTGCTGGCATCACTTTCGGCGTGGTTCAGGACTCCAGCCAAGCCCTCTCCTTTGGGTGGAACACCCTCAACTTCGGAACAGAACCTTAATATCCGCCATTCACGGCAGCTGTGACTTCTAAGAGCGAAAAACTCCTCTGGGATGACCTTCTCAACACCCACCTCTCCCTCCAAAACCTTCCGTGGATGTGCTTAGGAGATTTCAACACAATCTCTTGTAGTGCCGAGAAGTCCGGAGGGCGTCCGCCGCCACTTTCGGCCATGGACGATTTCAACAATTTTACCTTCAACGTGCACCTCGCTCACCTTCCTTTTTCCGACAACACTTTCACCTGGTGCAACATGCAGGAAGGCTTCCGGCGCCAATACTCCCGCCTTGATCGCGCCCTCATCAAAAGACACTGGGCTGACACGGGGCTCTTCACTAACCACTCCCATCTCAACACCACTGAATTCGACCACTTTTCCCTACTCATCGAGATCAGCAGCAGCTCCCACCGCATCAAGAAACCTTTCCAATTCCTGAACTTCTGGAGACATCATCCTTCTTTTAAATCCGAGGTGGCCTCAGCCTGGCTCTCAATGAGCGACGTTTATCCACTGTACAGAGTTGCGACCAGACTTAGAGCCACGAGCAAGGCCCTCTCTAGATGGAGTATGGCTGCCTTCGGCAACATCTTCCAGGAGATAAAAAATGTGGAGGATGATGTCACCCGCACCGAGATCTCTTACGTTGCTAACAGATCACCCAAAACGAGGACCGCTCTCAACCATGCCAGAGCTATCCTCAAGTCAAGGCTTAAAGTAGAAACGGAATTCTGGAAGCAAAAAGCTAGACTGAAATGAGACAACGAAGGAGACCGCAACTCTAGCTTCTTCTACGCCTGCGTTAAAGGTCGCAGACAACAGCTCAACCTCCATCGTATCTCCGATGTCAACGGTAACCAGCTGACGGACCAACAAACGATTCAAGAGGCCACGGCCAACTTCTTCTCCAATCTTTTCACCAAAGAATCGGTCGTCATGGACAAGGAAGTGCTGGCAGAGATCCCTATCATCATCACCGATCAAGAAAATGAGCTGCTCCTTTCGTACCCTTCCGCCGCCGAGGTGCAGAGCGCGGTATGGGACCTTGACGAGCACAGCGCTCCCAGACCCGACGGTTTCAACGGGGTATTCTATAGACAATGCTGGGACATCATTGGCCCAGACTTTTTTGAGGCATCGATGGCCTTCTTTCAAGGTGCCAGATAACCCAAATCTCTATCCAGGGCTAATCTCATTCTTATCCCCAAAAAAGACAACACAGAAACCTTCAAAGACTTCCGCCCCATAAGTCTATGCAAATTTGCCAAGAAAATCATCGCGAAAATCGTAGGCAATCGGATGACGGACCTTATGCCAAAAATTATCCCCGAGGAGCAGAGCGGTTTTGTGAAAGGGCGCAACATTGTGGACAACATCCTTCTCGCTCAAGAGATGGTCACTTGTATAAAATTCCCGGCTAGAGGGGGGAACACCGCAATTAAACTGGACATGGAGAAAGCCTACGATCGCCTTGACTGGCAATTCATGATATAGGTTTTCAGGGCTTTCGGCTTCTCTGAACCCTGGATTGACAACATCTTCAGGTCTATCAGCAATTCTTGGTTCTCCACCGTAATCAATGGTCAAGCCGATGGCTTCTTCACTGCTAGCCTGGCGTTCGCCAGGGGGATCCTCTTTCTGCCACTATCTTCATCATCTCCACGGAGGCCCACAGCAGGAGCCTCAAGAGCATGCCCAACACACCGCGGTTCTAACACTTCCATACCACCACCGACTGCCCCATCATCACCCATCTTGCTTACGTTGACGATGTTCTTATTTTCTCAACCGACGAAGTCGGCTCAATCGAGGTGGTCCTCCAAACACTGAACAGGTACACCAGATGTTCCGGTCAAAGAATCAACAACAACAAGAGCATCATTTACATACATCACAAAACGGACAGGTCTCACTCAGCGACGCTCTCCAACTTGACTTCCTTTGCCACTGTATACCCACCTTTCACCTACCTTGGGTGCCCTCTGGTCTATGGCAAGGCCAACTCGTGTATCTTCGAGTACATGGTCAGCGCCATCAGGAAAAGGATTGAGGGCTGGCACAATGCTACCCTCTCGCCCGGAGGCAAGCTAATTCTGATCAAGCACGTCCTATCCTCCATTCCTATCTACACCCTGGCGGTATGTAACCCCCAAAAAAAAGTGCGCACATCGCTCGAATCCCTCTTCGCCAGCTTCTTCTGGGGTCATAACAAAGGCAAAGACAAGCACCACTGGGCCAGCTGGTCCACTATGGCTAAACCAACCTCCGAGGGCGGTCTGGGATTCTGTAGATTGGATCACATCATCGACGCATGCTCCATGAAGTTATGGTGGAAGCTGCACACTGACATTTCCATTTGGACTCGCTTCATGCAAGCTAGATACTTCAGAAATACCCACCCTAGGACGGCATTAGTCAACAACCGTTCATCGGCATCCTGGAGACGCATTACTCGCGGCCGTCAGCTTACTGACCCCCTTATTCGCGTTCAGCTGGGTAACGCTACTCATCGATGAGTCACGATCGTTGGCTCGATGGTAACCTTTGGCACCACCCGACGTCCCCCCCTGAGGGAGGGCCAGATTCGCGAGCTTTGGGAGCCAGCATTTGGTTGGATCTAAGACCGAGTCACCACCTGGCTAGGTCCGACGGCTGCCGCCCATCTTGCAACTACGAATCTCCGCATTAACGACATCCCGGATATCATGAGATGGTCTCCTGGCATGGGAGGCCAGTTCACTCAGCATTCCGCCAGGTCAGTCGCTCGCGGCATCGGGACCCCATCACCCCTAATCGCTCCTTTCTGGCACACTTGCATCCCCATCAAATGGTTGATCCTTATCTGTCGAGCCCACTTCCAAAAGCTCCCCACCGACGATGCCATTACCTCGCTAGGCTACAGCCTAGCTTCGTGCTGCCATTGCTGCACTACCCCTGAAACTGAATCGGCTGAGCACATCCTCACCTCCGGCGACCTGGCCACAAGCATTTGGGCGACTCTCAGCATCGTGTTTAGGAAGGCTCCCTTCCATGGGGGCCTCAACGATCTTCTGTCCAGCTGGGGCATCTCCCACAAATATCAGATCGTCGCGGCCGCAGGAATTTGGGTCCTGTGGAAAAGCAGGAACAAGTTTCGATACGAGGGCCGTCACCTTCGTCCTCCCCAACTATCCAGAAAAATCATCAGACAGATCCTAAAGATCAGGCGACACTGCTCACACTCCACGCCCACGTTCTGGAAGACCCTAGATTAGTTCCTGTCTTTTTGTTTCGGTTTTGTCGGCTTACTTTGCCGTTTCTTTCCTGTTGCCAGCGCTTCGCGCTCCTCTTGTATAGGCTTCGGCATCTTGCGCCTTATACATCAATAAAATTCCCTCTTCTCTCTCTCTCTCTATTAGAAAGACGCAGAAGACGCTGGTTGTAAAGGTTAACCAGACGGCCTACGAGGCGATGATCAACTCCGGGACTACTCGTCGTACTGCAACTTCTACCAAGAGCAAAGTCTGTTCATTGTGGACTCCAAAGTCCTCTGCATAATCCTCTGTACAGTCTGCTATCTCTGCTCCCAAAACTGCTGTGCAGTCTGCTACCTCTACTGCCCATGCGCAGTATACTGCTCCTCTTGCCAGTGCACAAACAACTTCCTATGCTGCTCTGGCAAAGTGCAAGACTCCTCTTCCCTTGGCGCAGTTGGCTGCATCTCTTCCTGCACAGTCCACCACTCCATCAACCAGAGTGCAACTCAAGCACTCTGAAGTCAAGACTCCTGCTGCGCAAGCTACAGTGTCTGTAGCCTAAAAGCCATCTGTCAAAGTTTCTCATGCGCAACCAACCAATGCGCCTACTGCCACTTCAACCCCTGCGCAAACTGTGCCAGCGCAGTCTAAGAGGGATAACCTTTTGGCTAATCTCCCTTTTTCTTACAGCAATGAGAAAAACTCTGCTCCTCTTTCCAAGCACCCTGTTGCTCCAGCGCAATCCACTGGGGGTAGTCTGTTGACTGTTCTTCCTCCTCCTCAGAACAAAGGAAAAGGTTCGTTGGTCTTTTCTTAAACTTCCTCGTTCTACGACTTGGAAGACAACAGAGGAAAACGCTCTTTAGCTAACCTATCTTCACAAAACAAGGGAAAAGGTCCTTTGGTCTTTTCGCAGTCTTCCTCGGTTTTTACCGTAGAAGATCAATCTGAATGTGCCTCGGCACCAATCAGTACAAGGACTCTCTCAAACAAGAGTTCTTCCCTCCTTGCCAAACGGAAGTGTACTGATCAAAGAGGTATTCTACCTACTCCGGTAGCAGAATTTCAAGATCTCCCAACTCTCAAGATATCCCGCTCAAAACAGGGAAAATTACTGGTGTCTCAGACAGAAACCCCTGGGGGTGAATTTGCTGATCTAAGGACTTATCTCAATAGACCAGCTTCTATGAAACGCAAACAGCCAATGCTGAAGATCAACCAGCATCAGAGGCAAACTTCAAAGATGAAGAATCCTGACACCTATGCTAATGAAATGAGTACTTCTCTATATACTCATGGGACAAAACATTTGAAGAACCGGAACCATGTCCCGAATATAGTCAAAGAACATATCCCTAAGACTTCTTCTCGTCCCGTCATTGTTCCCGATCTCCGAGAACACCTCAAACAAAAATGGGACAATATCTCAACACCTCCAGTTCAACCACTTGGACACCATTGTAATCACAAGGTTGTCATCAAGTGTTGTTGTTAGACAACAAAACGATCTGTCTTCGATCGTTTGAATTTTGCAACGTCTGAACCAATGTCAGAAGATGAAGGCGAAGTGTTGTATGCTTTTGTCAACATGACTTCTCGAGACACTGGAGGTAGAAAGTGCTCCAAGCACGGCAAGCCTCGCAAGCCCAGCCAGCGGTATTTAGATTTACTCCAAAAATCTTCTGAAGGAGTATTTTGACATACCAAATCCCGAAGTCGAGATGCAATCGGTCAAAGAAATCTTCTCCAAGATCTTTTCAGTTATCTCCCTCTTTTTTACTCAGAAGATGATTCTTTCTCTGATTATGATGCATACAGCGAAAGTTCTGAACAGATAGTGTCCTCCATTGTACATAGAGAAGTGACAGCTTATGTTGTCACTGAAGACCCAGATGCTTCTAGTTTGGCTAGTCAAGAACAACGAATAGCTGCACTAGAAGACAAGCTGAAGACCATGGCTGAAATGGTTGCAAGTATGCATTCTATCATCCTGGTCCATCATGCAGTACCACCGACTGTACCTGCTGTAAATCCTGAGATCATAGCATCATCGGTGCCTGTCAATGTAGGGTTGGGGGTAGTATCTCCTCAAGTACCCCCTGTACAAATTCAACCCACACCCAGTCAATCAGGTGCTGGAGGTAGTACTTACCACGCTGTTCCTCCCCCTAACACTCAGCCTGCTCCTTCTGCATTATCGGAGGATACTAATGAAGCTGTCAAACTCTTGTGCACTCAATTCGAGGCTTTCCAAAAGAAGGACAATTTCCAGAGATCGGGAATCAAGCAACCTTATCCAGTTGAATGGAAGGAAGTTTTGTTTCCTCCTAAGTACAAGATTCCAACAATCACCCTGTTTGATGGCAGCACTTCTCCTAGTCAGTTCATTAACCACTTTGAGGTAATGACTGTCCAGCTTCAACCAAATGACGCTCTTCTTACCAGGGTATTCGTCGGTTGTTTAGCCGGTGTAACATACGATTGGTACAGGAGCTTGCCCGATGGCTGTATCACCTCTTTTTAAGGTTTGAAATAAATCTTCTTGGAAAGATTCTATGAGGGAACAACGACATGACCATGTCAGCCCTTAATAAAATTAAACAAAGACATAATGAAACCGCTGAGAGTTTTCTTGAAAGGTTCCGCCGAGAAGCTTTAAAAATGCCTCTTGGAACTCCGGCCGCTGTCACTATAGACACCTGCAAGGCAAATCTTTTGCCTATCATCAGCATGTGGATGGGGTCAACTCAGTTCCAAGACTGGCCATCATTCATTGTCAATGCTAAAGCAGCTGAAGTTAGCGCTTCAAGCAATTGGGGGTACACATGTCTAACCCCGACCGGGATGAACACCCGACATCGAGTAGCGGTAATCGCCAGAACAACCGCAAGAAAAAAGAGACTTTGAATATCAACTTGAAGAACAAAGAATCTCTGGCTGTCAATGTAGCTCCACCTACGTCTACTTCTACTCCTTCTGCACCTCCATAAAGGGAACCTTATCCGAAAGTAGAGTACTCATTTGATGAGAACGACACCGTGAGCATCTTTAATTGCTTGATCAAAAGCAATAAGCTCCAACTCCCAGACCCGAAGAAGCCTGATGAGGTCGGTAAGACTGATCATCCCAAATATTGTGTCTATCATAGGTTCATTAGGCATCCCACTCGAGCATGTTATGTGCTCAAAGGCAAGATTCAAGAGCTAGTCAACGCTGGTGTTGTCACTCTGCAGCAAGACGAGAAGACGGTTACCGCAAACATGGTCTCAGTACAGTTCGATAACTTCCCTCCACTGATGGTACAGCACGGTGTCATCCCTATCCCCAAGGCCACTCTTGAGATCGAGAATCTCCCTCCTCCACGAAGTGAAGGTTTCATCCCCTTATTTCTTGACAATGGCGAGATTATGTGGATTCACCCTGATCTTGCTTTGAAGTTCAAAGTTTCCTCTTCCTCCAAGAAGAAAGAATGCTCCAAAGGCAAAACAAAGATCTGTAATATGGTGTCTTTTGACCCCATAGTTGAAGAGGAAATCCTGCTGGGCACCAGATCAGGAAAAGCCTACCTACGGGAAGTTCCTGAAAATCAAAAAAACCTTGCTTCTTCTTCTGAGTCCGCTCCAGTGCAACATGTTTCCACTGAGGACATCCCTTCTGCCTCCTCACCGGTTGTAGAACCTACTTATCCCAAGCCGACGGTAGCCGACAAAGGCAAACAACAAGTCCGCTTCGACAAACCTTTGAAGAAGTCATCTCCTTCTGGACTTGAGAAGCCAAACAACTTTGATATTTTGGCTCAACTAGCCAATACACCGGCCAGGCTGTCAATCTTCGAGCTCTTGCGTCTCTCCAAAGAAACTCGAGAAACTCTGAGTGAAGCTCTCATACAGGCAGAAACCTGTCTAACCCTTCTAAAGAAGCCAAAGGCAGAGCCTGTTTCTTGCCTCCATTGTCATAGTGTGTTGGAGTTCATTCCAAACATTACTTTCACACAGGATGATATGCTGAAGGAAGACAGTAGGCATGACCGTCCTCTATACTATACAGGATATGTCGACTCGATGAAAGTCGATCGTATTCTGATAGATCCAGGGTCAGCACTCAGCATCATGCCAAAGACAATGCTAGATGTACTGAAGATCCCAATACATAGTCTTTCTGGCACAATCACCACCATCTTGGGATTCAACCAAGGAAGAAGTGAACCTCTGGGCGATTTGCCTAAAACTCTAAATAGGCAATCTTCGCACAAAGGTGACCTTCTACATCATAGAAAACCATGGTTGTTCTTACAATGCTCTTTTGGGAAGACCATTCCTTCACGAACACAACATTGTTCCTTCGACTCTCCATCAATGTTTCAAATATGTCGATGACAATGGAGAGGTTCAAAAAGAGGTTGTGGATCTCTATCCTTTCAAAGGTGTGAAGCATATTGTAACGATGCTCGCATGTATAAGGATGAGTTTATGAAGGTAGTACTGGCTCTGGATACTGAAGAAGAACAAGAAGCAGTGCCTAATGACACTCTCATTATACCTGTCAAAGGGCGTATTTTTCGTCCTCAATCCTCCAAACCATTGGCTATTCACTTGCCAGTCCAGAAGCAACCAACTGATGGTGGTCAAGATCAAAGGGAGATCACCTCTTCTGAGCCACTTGTTATCGACTTACGTCGTAACAAAGAAAAAATGCATCTCACCTCTTCTGAGCCACTTGTTATTGATTTATCTCATAATAAGGATAAAAGGGAGCTCACCTCCTCTGAGCCGCTTGTTATCAACCTCCGTCGTAACAAGTCTAAGCCTCCTCCACGTTCTTCTTCTCCCCCTCTTGTAATCAATCTGACCAAGCCTGCTAAGGCTAAAGGTCCTATTATAAATACAAATATACAAATCAAGGAAAAAGCATATCCTTTCCAGTATACTGATGTCATTTATCATGTTAAGTGCTATTTGGATATGTTAGATAGCTTTCAGTCATTTACATTGGGAGTTGTACAGTCTCTTCAAACAGAAGTCTTACTCGAACACCCAGATGATTCATACTTTGTTGTCCCTTCTCGAAAGAGAGGCGGGAGTCCAATACTTTTTAGTAAAGGGCTAGAACAAAAATTCAGTTATACGGATGATAGCAAAAATAATGATATGGGACGTCTCCAACTTCGTCGTTATAGTCAACAATCAAAAGACATCATCCGAAAGATGGGTTATGACTTCAAGAATGGCCTCAACTACGATAAGGGTAGAAGAACACCTATCCGTACGGCTGTTCCAAAAGAAAAATTAGAGATATACTTAGCAGGACCAAAAGAGGTCTCGGATATGCTTCACCTCCGGTATTATCTCCAGCAGCCTCCGAATCTGATAGTGAGGAGCGCTCTAACTCTTCTGATTCCAGATCGTGGGATTCGGACACCAGCATCGGTCAAGTTCATCGATTGATCGTATCTTCTAACATGGTCTCCGTTGAACTTCCAGAAGGCTATGATGAGGATATTGAAAAAAATCCCAAAATAGATCCTTGGGCTCAACGAATGGATACCCAATGGGAACTTCGATTCGAACAACAAGAACCTCCTACCGAAGATCAATTGGTTCAAATTGATGTAGGAGAGAGCGGGTCCCCTCGTCCAATATTCATCAACAAGAACCTTCCAGAGGCAGATAAACAAGAATTAATTCTTCTTATTCAAGAATACATTGATGTCTTTGCCTGGAGCTATGAAGACATACCAGGTCTGGATCCCAAAGTTGCTACTCACAAATTGAATATCTTGCCTAATGTAAGACCAGTCAAACAGCAACAAAGGCGCTTTAAGCCAGAATTGATAGACACAATTGACGATGAAGTCAAGAAGCTCATCGCTTGTGGCTTTATCCGAGAAGAACAACATCCAGATTGGGTTGCCAATGTAGTTCCAGTCTTGAAAAAAACCGAAAAAGTTTATGTTTGTATTGACTTTCGGGATCTTAATGAAGCCTGTCCAAAAGATGAATTTCCTCTTCCTATCACGGACGTCATGATTGACAACACCTGTGGGTTCGAGCGAATATCTTTCATGGATGGATTCTCCGGATATAATCAGATTTGGATGAATCCTAAAGATGAAAAACATACTTCTTTCCGCACTCCTTGCGGAGTCTACTGCTATACCATAATGCCATTTGGTCTCAAGAATACTGGTGCAACTTACCAAGGATCCATGAGTACCATCTTTTGATATCATATTCGCAAGACTGTTGAATGCTACGTTGACAATATTGCTGTTAAGAGTCGTCTAAAGGAAGATCACATCCAAGACTTGAGAACTATCTTCAATCTAATGTGCCAACATCAACTCAAAATGAATCCTACCAAGTCATTCTTGGGTTTCTCTAGTGGTAAATTTCTCGGCTTCGTCATTACCTATAAAGGTATACACGTGGATCCCGAGAAGATCAAAGCCATTCAAGAGATGCGTCCTCCACGCAACCTAAAAGAGCTACGAGGATTCCAAGGTCGACTTGCGTACATCAGGAGATTTATTTCGAATTTGTCTGGATGCTGCAGACCATTTACTCACCTAATGAAGAAGGGTGTATCTTTCATTTGGACCGAAGAATGTCAACGAGCATTTGATGATATAAAATGATATCTCATGAACCCACCAGTCTTGGTACCACCGATCTCAGGCATACCATTCTTGATGTATGTCCGTGCTATGGATCATTTGTTGGGTACTTTACTTGCCCAAAAGAATAAAGAAGGTTATGAACAGGCCATCTACTATCTCAGTCATACTATGATTAGTGCTGAACACCGTTATAGTCGGTCGAAAAATAATGCTTAGCTCTTATGTTTGCTGTTCAAAAGATGAGGCATTACATCATTGGCCAAACTATTCATGTCATATCCCGAGTTAATCCTCTTCGGGTATTGATGAAGAAGCCTAGCACACTCAATTCTCGACTGGCTACATGGGCTATTCTGCTAGCCCAATATGACATGGTATATGTTCCACAAAAGTCTGTTAAAGGTCAAGCACTGGAAGATTTTTTAGCAGCTCATCATGTTCCAGAGACATCCAAACTTTATGATAAAATTCCAGACGAGACATTGGAATCAAATATGATCTCCGAAGAATTTCCTACTTGGCATCTATTTTTTGATAGTGTATCCATGATTGCCATTGTCGCAGGAGTTGGAGTTGTCCTTGTTTCTCCAGACGGGTCAACTATTCAAAGAGCCTACTCCTTAGATGAACCTTGCTCCAACAATGTAGCAGAATATAATGCTCTACTCATTGGTCTTCAGTTAGCTAAACAACTGAACGTCGAATATCTTAAAGTTTATGGTGACTCCAAGCTAGTTGTTAACCAGGTTAGAGAAACCTAAGAAGTTCACCATCAATATCTAGTGCCTTACTATGAAGCGACAATCAATATGTCTACATCATTCAAAGCCTTTTTCATCGAATATGTTCGTCGACCTTGCAATACTGAAGCAGATTTTTTGGCTAATCTTGCAGCAGTCTTAGCCATCCCTATCAAAAGACAGCAGGTGGTGGTTGTCTCCAATCGGGAATTGTTCTGTATCGAAAACAATCGTAATATTGAGTTCAGTAATTTTACTGAAGCCAATGTTATCAGTGAAGATTGGAGAGCTCCCTTCATCGACTTCATAGTTCATGACATACTTCCTGAAGATCCCAAAGAAGCTACGAGTATTCGTCGGCGGTCTCTGCGATTCTACTACAATCAGACCACCAAAACTCTTTATCGGCGGACTTATGACGGCCTACTCTTGCGTTGTGTTGCTGGTAATGAAGTGAATCAAGTATTGCATGAAGCTCACGATGGTGTCTGCGGGACACATCAACCTGGTCCTAAGCTACAAGACCGTATCCGACGCATGGGTTACTACTGGCCCTCTATGGTATCTGATGCCATCGAATATGCAAGAAAATATCGAGCTTGTCAAATCCACAAAGATTTTATTCATCAACCATCAGAATTCCTTCATCCGACTGCTGCTTCCTGGCCTTTTGAAGCTTGGGGCGTGGATATTATAGGTCCTATCAATCCTCCTTCTTCCAGGGGACATCGGTTCATACTAGCAATAACTGACTACTTCTCCAAATGGGCCGAAGCTATACCCTTGGCTGAAGTCAAGACCAGCAGTGTCATCAACTTCGTCAAACACCATGTCATATATAGATTTGGCGTACCTCGATGAATCATCCATGACAACGAACCTCAGTTCATCAGTCAAAAGTTCACAAGGTTCTGTGACGATCACCGGATTGACAATGTCGCTTCGACAGCTTATAATCCTGCTGCTAATGGCTTAGCTGAAGCTTTCAACAAGACTATCATCAAGCTCCTCAAGAAGTTTGTGTCTACTAACAAATAAAATTGGAGTGAAAAGCTTGGAGAATGTCTATGGACCTACCTACGGTCCGCAACCCCACAGGCTGTACACCCTTCTCTTTGGTGTACGGCTGTGAAGCAGTTCTACCCCTGGAACTTCAAATTCTATCCTTAAGGATTGCTATTGCCAACGAGCTCACTACAGAGAACAACGACCTTCTTCGACTCCAAGAATTAGAAGCGCTCGACGAGAAACGGCTATTGGCTCAACAGCATATTGAGTTATACCAAGCCTGCATCTCAAAGACCTTCAATCGCAAAGTTAAGGTCAGAGCCTTTCAGAAAGGAGAGCTCGTTCTAACCGTCAGACGTCCTATGACTATGACTCACATGAGCAAGGGCAAGTTCGATGTGAAGTGGGAAGGGCCTTACATTGTGAGCAAAGTCTTTTCAAATGGAGCCTATCAACTCTCAGAGCTGGATAGTCGAGTTGTAATGATGCCCATCAATGGCAAATTTCTAAAAAAAAATACTATATATGAATGTAACAGGGATTTCATGTAAATATGATCAGACAGTTCATAAATAAAGTTCAATTTTATTTCATCATGAATGACGTTACATAACATCAAGGACGAGAATCACTATCGTCCTTTTTATAGACAGGACGAGGACCACTACCATCCTTTTCAAAAACATAATCAGCAAAAGAGTCGAAAACATCCTTGTTCGAACCCACCAGGAATTTACAAGCAGCATCCTTATGGCCTCTTCTTCCTCTGTCATCCCTGGTTTAAGAAGGAAGTCCAAGATGTCCCTTGGCGGCTTGGATGCAGATGAACCTTCGCCTGCCTCTGTCTACTTTGGATGGGCCGGCTCGACTGGACGTTCTTCAGTAACCGCTTCAACCTTCGGGGCGATCTCAGCCTTCTTGGATGCATCTCCAGACGACATCCTTATATTGAAAAGTGAAAGTGATCATTTTATCTAATTTTTTGTTCTATTTATAGATAGAGATTCGTAAGACAATGAAGCGACACATTCATCTGACGGTTCGCCCGTTCATCACATTCATCCGACGGTTTGCCCGTTCATCACATTCATCTGACGGCTTGCCCGTTCATTACATTCATCCGACGGTTCGCTCGTTCATTACATTCATCCGACGGTTCGCCCGTTCATTACATTCGCTTGACGGTTCGTCCGTTCATTTCATCTATCTGACGGTTCATCCATTCATTCCATTTATTTGACGGTCCATCTGTTCATCCTGACGATTCATTTCGTTCACACATTTTGACGATTCATCCATTTCGTTCATATCAACAACTTTTCATATATTTGTTATCTTTGATTAAGTTGTCTATAGAAATAATAATATTCAACAAATTATATTCTGCCATGTCCACATTACCTCTGAGCAGATATAATGAATATAATTATTTTCTAAATCAAGAAATATATCATGTCTTGGACCTCTGAATATATTTTCTATCGCTATTGTTTATATCCGAATGAGATATGCAATAAATAATAGAGCCACAAAGAAAATGTCTTTTTATTGATCAAAATTAAAAGACATTACAAAATTACATGCCACAAAATAGAAGATACAAAAAGTCTTCCTATTCAGTTGGTGGAGTCATCAAGCTAGTCATCTGCTGCTTTAAAGTCTGAAGTCGCCCCTCCCTAGAATCCATCACTCGCCTTCTAGCTTCCTCCATACCAGAATTTTCATCAAAAGTCGGTAGGGTTACTAGTCGACGGAAGATTTCAGCTTGATGAGTTATGACATATTCATTTCTTTTCTGGGTCAGGGCGTCCAGTTGCTGAACTGTAGCTTGATGTTGTGTGGCCTCATCTTCCAGAGCAAGTTGAACAAGTCTCAACTCTTCTTGAAGACGGGCAGATTCTGTTTTTAGCTCAGCAACCTTCTTTCCCTTCTCCTCAGCAGCAGATGCTATTATCTTTATTTGAGAGTTATACTCTGAAGACTTGGCAGTGAAAGTGTCCAAGATAATCTGGAAGTCAACTTTCGCAACTGCAGCCTCTTGAGACATCCTCTCAAACTCGGCCTGTACCAAGGGCTCCACCTCCCCCCGATTCAGATCTTTGTAGATCTTAATCGATTCCTCTAGCTCATCCAGGATGTGTTCAAGGTAAGCAACTTGCGCTTCATCACCTTGACTCCGGATGGCAGCTATCAGATAAGAGGTTGGACCCCTAACAGTTATGAAACCAACCTCTTTTTTATCCATTACCCTCTCTACTAAGGGTCCTAGAGAATTGAAGAAAAGGTTGGTGAAGGAACCGATTATAAATCTGTTAGTGGCAATGGCACCAGGAGTAGCAGCTACTTCCATGGACGTCGAAGTAGCAGGTGCCTGTGCAGATGGACGTACAGCTTCTTGCATGTGAGTGGAGGTTTCTTTGGATAAAGAAGCCATGGTAGAGCTAGTCGCCCCTCCCAGATGTTCCTCTGCGAAATCAAACAAACACCATCAGTTGGTTGTCATTAGCAACTATCGAGAAAGATCAAAAGTAAGAAGCAATCTTACCATTGTTGGGTCCAGCGACAAGTTTGTTATCTATTGACACGAGTTGCAACCTTGCAGAAGTAGCTTCAGACATAACTGCCTGGCTACTACCTGCTTCGGAGCCGCCCGAAAAATGTCTGCTACTGCTAGCTATCTCCTTTATTGGCACTATGTCAGTGCATGTTGGAGGAATTGGAGAAGATTCAACTTCTGCATGGATAAAATTTAGATGTCAGCCGTTTAATCTATGAAAAGAAGATTGATAATATTATTCAATACCTTTGGGATCAGCAATAGTAACTTCCTCAGGTGCTACTTCTTCAACTGCATTCTTTTCTAGTGATACATGTACATCTTCTTCTGGATTTTGAGTGTCATCAACAGTCTCTGTTGATGTATCTTCATCATTTGCACTTTCTTCTGGTGCTTCTTCGCTATCAGTTGCTGCGACCGGATCTACATCATCATGGAGGCCGAAGTCGCAGTCATTCAGAGCATCTATCATTAATCGATCTTCTTCATTACGAAGTATTCTCGGTGTAGCTGGAAGCTGGGTAGTCTCCACTGCAAGTGTAGGAGATCGCAACACTTCATCCTCTTTCTCCATGACTTTCTCTCTGGTCTCTACAACCTCATCCCTCCTTTCTGGACTGAAAGCTTTGGGCTCAGGGATAGGTGTAGGAGATAACATTGTGATTCCGGCAACAGCACTAGCCACGACCAATGACAGAGGTCTTGGAGGGCTGGTCACTTTCCTTCTGACAACTATCTTCTTTCTGCGTAGAGGTCTCTCCAGACTCTCTACATCTATAACATTTTCTTGGCTTTGAATAGAGGTCGGAGTTGTCGCCTCTTCTCTTTGAGTCGACTCAGCATGCTGCTGAGATTACGACCGGGTCGTGACCCTTTCTAATGATTCCAAAACAAGCTTCTTCTTAGCAACTGGAGAAGAGGGTTCTTCTATCCTTCTTTTCCTCTCCTTGGCTGGAGATCTGACAACTTTCAAGAAGATGCGCAGTGGCTCGTTGACTTCTTCAGGGAAGTTGGCTTCCCTCGAAGCTTCCAACGGTGCATCGGCCGGTTCACGCTCTTCATCGTTGCCAGGAGCTGACACAACAGATGATCCCTTCTTTAATCTGGCCGCTGTCGCAAAACTGTCGGCGAGACTGAAGTTCTCGGCAAAGGTATTCGCTGATGTATAGAAAAGTGAATATGTATACAGCATCCGAGGACCATGGTCGCTCTTCATCAGCATCGAAAATGTTGTTCTTGTGTCTCGAGCATTATAATAAGCCCAAGCCCGGGCTCCATCAATCAGATAACCATTTCCTTGTAGGCACGTGGTGGCGTTACCTACATGAAACTGGTCATAGCCGAATTGGCGGGCAAAACGGCTGGGAAGATAGGGATCCAAATAATATTCTTCTTCAAATCTGTAGACCAGGTGTGACGGTCGGATTGTCCTCAGCCAATCAAAAACTGCATGACCCAAAGGCTGCCTCCCAGAATCGACCAGATTTGAAGACATGTGCTCGTTGCCAGCTGGAGGGGGAACACAATAGAAGTTCCACCCCTTTCCGAGATTCAGAGCACGTCTGCAATCTCTTAAACTGGTGTATATCCACTTGCTTCTGGAGAATCTCCTCAAGAAGCTGCCGCTTACCGCTCCCATATCGGGTTCATCATAGTAGGATAGTGCAGAAGCAGCCATCCGAATAGGTATGTATATGGTAGCTCTAGCCGCGAAAAGCTTCCTTTCTCGCCTTTTCCTTTGAGCATCGAATCTATAAAAAGGCGGAGGCCAGCGTTCACTCTACAAGTCATTGCTGACAATAGATCCATCCGATAGCCGAGACTAAGCGGACGTCAGCAAACAGCACGCCTCGATGAAAACGATCGACGGTGCTGACTCCAGGGATGACGAATCGTCGAAGCCAGTAGGTGAGGAAACCCGCCAGCTGGGCTTCCTTTGACATGGGCCTATAGCCCATCCTCATGAAACTTTCAATAATATCTCCTGTCTTGAAAGAAGGATATTGAAGATCATCATTGATCTTGATATCCATCTCCTTATTCTCCTCCATCAACCCAATCACCTCGCTGCTGCTAAGTGGTTTGAAGAAGTTGGGTTTACAATTATCATGTTCCTCGGTTTTCTTTTCCATAATGTGGTTGAGAAAGAGATATGGCAACCATTTCGTCGAGTAGCAGGTGCCTGATGAACCACTCTTATAATACAAGGAACAGATCTTGTAGTGGCACAACAGCTCTTTGAAGACGGCCACCATGTCAGCATTTTCCTGACAAAGTTTGTCCAACTCGTCTTTAGTTGGGACAAATTCCTCATAAGGGATATTCTCCATTGGCAGGCTCGAGATGTACTTCATCTCGTGAAGAGCCAATCCGATCTCCCCACAGGGTGTCATAAAAGCCCCTGTTTTGAAGTTGTACCTCTCTGCCAAAGCAAGGAATAGGTGAGGATTGTGGTGGAAGCCGTAAACGGTAGAGTATACCGGTTGGTACAGCTCAATCTCTTTGTGCTTCTCTTCGAATTGAGCCAATATTCAATTGGCTATACAATTCCATCTCTTGTTATCCGGATTAACAAGACATGTCAATCGGATATCTTGATCTGGATATCTTCCTTCAACCTTCGCAAATTCGTTTGCGAATATCGGCGTTCTGACCGGTAGCAGCAGGGAGGAGTTTTCTGGTGGGATGCACCCAGGTTTCAGTCATCTGAGTAGGGAGCTGTGACACTCCGAGGAACTGTAAAACATGTCCTTGTTGTTTGGTCCTTTCTTCACACAAATGTTCCTATTCTGGCTTGTTGAAGAGGAGTTATATCCCATTCCATTCTCCTGGGATAGCTCGCAAAAACATAGCGAGATAGGGGGAGGCATCTGGAAATCTCTGGTAAAAGTATCCTTTTCTCGCCTCTCTGAAAAAGTCTCTGTTCAACTCGAGGTCTGGGCTGAAAACTCTTATCAAGAGCCTCACCAAACAGAAACATAGGCTTCTTATGAATAACGGCATCATCAGTTTGCAGAGGCTGCCCGTTCATCAGACTCAGCAATGTTTTATTGTCTTGTGCTGTTAGGATGGCTTGTCGAGACGATGGCAGGGCATACTGAGGAAATGTTACATGGAAAAGATCCTCCTTAAATTTAGGTTCAGCCAAAGTCCCTGTAAAGACCTCATAATTGGGGTCTTCCCTAAGATTAACTTCATCAAACAAAGAGACAAAATTCAGTAAATACAAAATCAAAGAGTCTGTTCAAAAGATCAGTAAATTGCACAAGTGTCAGATTGCGCTATGTGCAAAGCATCAGATTGCACTAATGCAGCCTACAAACACAAAATATCTAGTTGCACCAACACATCCACTTGCGTAAGACATCAGGTTGCGCTAACCTACTTGCGCAAGGCATCAGTTTGTGCTGACTCAACAGACTTGCGCAAATCGATAGATTGTGCCGAACATCTGCCTGCGCTTTTCAAATCGATTGCGCAAGAATATAGTTTTCATAAAAATGAAAACTATTGTGTGTGTGCAACCAAAACCCTAAACAGGGTGGCGCAATACCATCAAATCTATAAAAAAGAGAGGTATGAAGGATCGAAAATGTCAAGAACCCTAAAAGGGGTTTTTGATCGAGTTCATCATCTACCTTGTAGTGCAGGATGGCCAACTTCATGATTAAAAATTCGGGGCGCAACCCTAGTGGAAGACTCAGCGGAGGCTTTGCCCTTCTCGACAGCTGAACGTTTGGGGGCCATTGACGTCGACGGCGAAGGGAAGGAGAAGTAGTCGAAGTTGGCACATAAGCTTTTCTCTCTTTTGAACAGTTGGAAAAGAGTAAAGAATGAAAGAAAGACGAATGGAAACTATTTATAGTTTTTCAAAAAGTAACAGTCGCCTCAGATTGCGCCGAGAAATTAGGAGCTGATTCCTTCAAACGGGCAGTCAAAGCACCGCTTGCGCAACTTGATTTTAAATACGAAATTCAAAGTATTTCGAAACTTTGAATGTTTTTAAATTTCGAAAACTTTGAAGGGGGTCTTGTAGGTCCTAAAAATCAAGTTGCACCCATCAAAGAAGAAATAAAAATCAAATTATGCACCCTTCAAATGAACTGCGCAGGAGACAGATTGACTCAACTACACAAGCTGAACTGCGCACCCATCCAAGCGCGCTAGCTGACGTGGCAACGTCATCATTACCTGACACAAAATCAGATCTTCTGACACATGACAGCCCGAAGAACGAGGAAACTGTTCGTTTCTTGTGCCACGCCGCCATGACAGTTGTCTAGCACGGTCCAGCTGCCAAAAGCCAGTGCAGTCTGACAGCTCAACCTCAGCGCAATCCGAGTCTTAGTGCAACCCATTGGAAGCGCAGTCTGATGCTAGCGCAGTTCAAGTGGCACAATACATCAAGATAACTGATATTCTGTACGTGGCATACATGCCATCAATTTTTCACTATATGGCAACCGTCTGTACACGACCAAGCGTATTTCAATAAAACAATACCACACATCTCATACAGTTGGTCCACGATCGAGTAACTGCCAGCGCAGTTCGCTGCTTGTGCAGTCAAATGCTGCGCAATCCATCCTGCGCAATCCAGAAATAACTACTAATTAGTTATTTTCCAGAACTCTATAAATAGAGTTTCAAGTCCTTCATAATGGGGATCAGAGAGAGAATCAGGGATCAGATCAGAGATCATTCAAGATCATCACCAGAGATCAGGAATTCTTGCCAAGTGCTTCTGTATTCTTCAGAGGCTACCGTCTTCAAAGTTTACATCGTCCAAGGGATAAAACGATCGTCTTCAGATCGGATTCCTATAGTTGTACTTTTCCAAAATTTAATTGTAATCTTCTTACAAAGTTTGTGAAATAAAGAACACTTTTGTTTTTACAAATAACAACCAACCCAAATTTATGTGGCTTCTCACATGACACACCCAAACACCCGACACCATTTTCTACTCTATAAAACACCAAACACCTAGCCTCCACACTCCCAAACCAATGGATAACCCCATTATCCACAATACCTAAATACGGCTTAACCAAAGGAATACACCACCATCCCTTCATTTAATGCTAACAAAAAATGGACCAACACATTAGTGGCTATCATCCCCTCACATGTCACCCCATACACATCATAGGTCACTCACACATCACTCATGTGACTAAACCTACACACACCCTCACATGCACTCAACTCCTCTCTCTCTCTCTCTCTCTTTTTTCTCTCTTCTCTTTCCTTAAAGACACACACAAAGACCTCCTGGCCGATCACAGCAGGACAAAACTCCCTACCACTCCTTGGTACACTCACCAGTACATTCTTTCTTCCACTAGTTAAAGGTACACACACACACACACACACACACACCTCACTTTCCTTCACACATACCACCCCTCATTAATACCCTCTATGCCATGCCATACATCACACTATTTCATCTCTCCTTTACTTTATATACATTCACATCCCCTAGCAGCCGACAACAACCCCTCCAGCTGCCGCTTCTCATTCTTCATCTTCATCTCCACTACTCTAACCCAAAACCCTATACTCTTCCTCCTCTCTACACTCCTTCTCCTCTATCTCCTTCATCCTCCTTCTTATATGGCATCAGCTATTGCTGCTGATGCCTAAGATCCATCTACTGTGATTGTTGGAGAGTCCTCGCATGCCTCGACCGACTGTGCCCTAACGAGCCTAGCATGTCGCCGCCCCATATAGTTGTACCACGTGTAGCAGAAACTTCCACATCTGTTGCTGTCGCAGCTACCTATGGTGGCCCACCTCCAGCCATCGTGTATCGTCAGCCACCACGTATTCGTGCACCACCCTATGTGCCTCCTCGCGTCGCCTCCATGCCACCACCCTAGCAGCGCACACCCGCGCGTCCCCTTCGTGACAACGCACTTCAGGCGCCTTCTCATGCGCGTGACCGCCGCCATGCACCGCCCCACATGCTCCTGTATGGCCCCGCCTTCACCGAAGATCGCAATAGTCGACTTCGACAAATTCCTCGAGATTCCATCATGACGTACGCAAGGGCAAAGTCAGAATTTGTATTTCGTGACAGCGACTTTACATGTGTTTTCTGTGCGATCCAACCGTTGGATCATCAAACTCTTTCTCCCGTCGCCATCTCGGTATATAGCTCTACCTCCACCTAAATTTTTAGTCATTAATTTCATCATTTGATAAATTTTTATTCCATTGTGAGGTCGTTTGATTAGTTGAATTCGATGCCAAAGTTGGCCGTCCGAATTCGTAATTTCCAACTTGTAAAATTCAAATTTTGGACCCGGGACTTAGGATTCTAATTCTGACACCACTAATGGATTTATGACGTCGTTCTACCATAAAATCATATATAGTTTGCTAGATTTGGCGGACATGGTTCCCGGCACGCATTTCGATACAAATCAGGTCCCATAATTCGGTTCAACGGGTCATTTTGAGATCGGCTCATCGGAATCTAATTCTGGATATACCGTTGGGTTCATATTGTCATTTTTGACTTGTTGACATATAGTTTACTAGATTAATTGGACTTTGGCCCCAACATGCATTTGATGCAAATCGGGTCCCAAAATTCGAGTCAACGGGTCATTTTGAGATCGGCTCATCGGTATCCAATTTTGGATATTCTATTGGGTTCATACCATCATTATGGACTCATTGACATATAATTTTCTAGGTTTAGTGGACTTTGGCCCCTACACGCATTTTGGTGCAAATCGGGTCCTAAAGTTCGAGTCAACGGGTCATTTTGAGATGGTTCATCGGAATCTAATTCTGAATATACCGTTGGGTTTGTATTGTCATTCTGGACTCGTTGACATATAGTTTGCTAGATTTAGTAGACTTTGGCCTCGACACGTATTTCGGTACAAATCGGGTCCTATAGTCTGAGTCAACGGATTATTTTGAGATTTACTCATCAAAATCCAATTCTGGATATACCATTTGGTTCGTATCGTCATTCTAGACTCGTTGACTTATAGTTTTTAAATTTAGTGGACTTTGACCCTAACACATATTTCGGTATAAATCAGATCCCATAGTCCGAGTCAACGCATCATTTTAAGATCGGCTCATCGGAATCCAATTCTGGATATACCGTTGGGTTCGTATCATTATTCTAGACTCGTAGACATATAGTTTGCTAGATTTTGATGAATTTGACCTTAACATGAATTTTGGTGCAAGTGGATCCAACGGTGGACCGTATTTTGACCCCAAATTACCATTTTTCCTCTATATCCAAAATTGGACTTATGGGTAGTATATCTTAGCTATTTTCCTTATTCTGGGAATATTGGTGATGTTTGTTTTAGCATCTGGAGACGTTCATAGAGACTCCTACGTTGCTACCTTTCTTAGACTTGATTATCTGCTTGTAGGACATCATCGGATCACCGCTCCACCACAGTAAAGAAACCTTGCCATACTTGTACTATTTAGATTGCTCATACTCATTCTTGTATTGTTACTAGTGACACTGGTAGTGTGCATCCTAGGATGACTTGGGTACTATCGATGATGGTATCGATATTTATGGGTGAATGCGTGTAACTTAGCTTAGTAGACATACTCCGAATGGTGAAGTTAATTCTATAACTTGTCACGAGACATTTCACGGTACTGTGAGCGAGGATTCATTGTGTTGGCACGAGCTTATGCATTCGACTGATCATCGATGCGAGCGGTTCGTGTGTCGGTACATGTAGAGTTAGATGGTGTCTAGGTTAGAGACTCGCATTGAAATATGGATTGTCTGAGTCGTATATACGACTTGTACAGTTCACGGACGAAAAAGACTATCAGTAGGCGTATGGGACAACCAGATATTTTCAGCCTCAGGGTTGCCCGTGTTGGAGTATGTACTTACTAGTGTGTATATTCGACAACAGCCACAAGCTGCGCGCTAGGTACGGTCCAGAGGTACTCTAGTATATGTACATTTATCAGCTCGTGATCCGATGTCGGCCCGTGTTTTGACGTAAATCCTTATCCACCTATCCATACGCACCAAAGTCGTCTTCAATATGCATTCATATAGAATGGTTAGTTCGTGTACCCACATCAGACCGTATCATGGGACAGTGACTTATCATGGGCTGGTATGCCGTCCGTTGTTCATGATTGGTCAAAGATATGGTTTACTGATTGATGACTGGATATTGGATCGTGTATGACTCTGTTAGTATATTTTATTTAGTTTATATTATGGCATGTATTTCTGTATCTTGCTACGTCCCGCTGAGGACCTGATTATCTCTCCAGGTATTTGCTGAACAGTTAGTACTGGATAGCTGGGCAGATGCTACTTGATGCATTAAGGTTTCAGGTATATATATATATGTGTGTGTGTGTGTGTGTGTGTGTGTGTGTGTGTGTGTGTGTGTGTGTGTGTGTGTGTGTGTTCTCTGATATTTCTATTTACTCTTTAATGTATACATTTTATCTTTATTTGATTCATGCTGCTATGTAGCCTGTTATTTGCAAGCTTATTCCTTTCTCGAGCTTGCTCGAATATGTATATTTCTGGATAGCCAGCTTTAATATATTATATTCATTTTTGATATTCGCTTCATTACTGTGGATTGAGATATAGATCATCAGTTATTTTTAGTAACTTTGACCGCATAGTACGTCTTGGGATAAGTCCATTAAATTGGAGACTTATACTAGATCATATTAGTTGGCTGGCATATTCACGTCATAAGTTCCTGTGTTTTTTGGAACTAGGGTATAACATATTTTTGTGGTGGAGCATGCAGGTCGAGATAAATCGTTTTGATTGCGTTTGATTGCGTTACTGTACCGAACGAGCCTGCATTAGGATGATATAATAGGATCTCAATCCATTACTGCTATTGGAAATTTATTTGACTTCTACTATTGCCCTTGAAACTTCATATTTGTGCTCAATCATACCATTCTTGAATTTCTATTTATGAATTCTCGTCTTTCCCTCTCTCGGAAGATGAACACTTGTGTGTTTTACAATCATTTCAGTATTATCTTATCATATGATATGACTAAGATAGATAGAATAATTCGTAGGTGATTATTTAAGGTATAAAGGGGTGGATAGACGCCTTTACTAGATAGACCGATAGTAAGAAGGGCATTTCTATCGAGGTTTAGTTTCAATAGGAAAATTCCTCTGATTGAATGATTTGCTGAGTCATAATTCAATAACATCATATAAATTATCACATTGAGTTAGAAAGTTTTGCTTGAAAGATATATGAACCTATGCTTAGCAGGACTTCACTACCAAAATTACCAGCTTTAGCGACGGCCGGATCCGTCGCTCGTCCGTCGGTAACATGAATTACCGACGGATTAGCGACGGATATTTGATGAAAAAAGCCGTCGGGAAAAGGCTCGTCGCTATAATTTTTCCGTCGCTAAGCCGTCGGACATATGATTAACCGACGAACTAGCGACGGATTACCGACGACTGACTTTCAACCGATTAGCGACGGATTAGCGACTTATTCTCGTCGGTTCACATGCCATATAATATTAAAATATTCGTCGCTTAGCCGTCGTAAATAGGTCGGTAATAGCGTATCAGAAAGGTCCTGATACGCAAAATCCGTCGCTAGTCCGTCGCCATACCGTCGTTAACCGCGACGTTTTAGCGACGGCTTAGCGACGGCAAGGTCGTCGGCCTGGTTCTGGAAAGCTTCCATATTTCCAGAACCATGTCGACGGATAACTTGTCGCTAATCCGTCGCTAGTCCGTCGTCAGTCTCGACAGATTAGCGACGGATTAGCGACGAAGTATCCGTCGCTAAGTCTCTGGAAATCTACCATATTTCCAGAACCATGTCGACGGATTAGCCGTCGCAAGGTAGTCGATATTCCGTCGCTAATATTAATTGTGCCCAGTTAGCGACGGAAATGTCGTCGCTATTGTGTCGCTGTTTCGTCGCTACCTGCAAATTTATTTCAAACCTTTAGCGACGGATAAGCCGTCGCTATGTCGTCGCTATTGTGTCGCTAACTGCAAAACCCAGGTAGCGACGGATTTTTTCGTCGCTAGGTAGCCGCTAGGTTGTCGCTAACTGCAAAATATTTATATCACCCAGTTAGCGACGGAATTCCCGTCGCTAGACCGTCGGTAACTGCAAATATCCGTCGCTAGTTAGTCGCTAGTCCGTCGCTAAATGCAACATTAAGAAAAAAAAATTACAGAAACATTCTATTTCACCAAATATCCAATATCCAATATCCAATATCCAATATCCAATATCCAACAGAAATATCCAATATCCAATATCCAAACATCCATGTACGATCAACAAATATCCAAATTCATAATATCCAATATCAAACAGAAATATCCAAACACAAATACACAAATTCATAATATCCAAACAAATTCACCATATCCAAACAGTACAAATATCCAAAAACAATACAAATATCATTGAGATGGGGGGGGTCGTCGATCGGCCCGGCGGATGTACTCTTCTACCATGTACGTCGGCACCTGGGACAACACATGCTCTGGAAGGTTGCGGAGCTGATCTGCCGACATCATGTTCATGAGCCCAATGAGCGCAGTATCCGGTACCAGGCGGACCTCGGCATTACGGTCAAATGAATAACGTCCAGGGTCGGAAGGACCGGCAACCGCACTAGAAGGACCGGGAGCAGACGGATCTGGACCGGGAGCAGAAGAAGGACGCGGAAGGCGCTCCAGCACATCCGACATTAGACTCCGCATTTCCGACATATCGGAGGTGAGAGTCGCAAGCTGCTGCCTCATATCGTCCGACGGGGGCGCGGGAGGAGGCGGGGGCGGTGGATATCTCGGAGTCGCGCCCTGCAACGACGCCGCCATGGAACCTACGCCGTAGACGTGCCCTTTTTTAAAGCCGCCGACAGACTCTACGAACACGTCGTCGTAGCGAGCCGCCATAGAAGAGGGCGTCTGGGTGGGCGTCGTTTCGCCGACAACCTCGGCAGGGGGCTCAATCTGACTAAGGGCCTCACGATATGCAGCCTATCCAATGAATGTGTTTATAGTATAAGTTTTCCTAAGTTATAATCTAAATCCTATGTTTCCCTAAATTATAATTTGAATCCTACGTTCACCTAATTAAGTTAACAATAATTATATTTCTAATATAAATCTCAAAAACGTAATTACTTACATCAGTCGCCTGGGCCCTCGCGTCGACGAAGCTCCCGTCAGCCCGCCTCTTGTGTGTATGCAGGAATACATCGTAGGCGGTGACCGACTCCGGCTCTCTTCCCTCCTTTACCGCTTGTCGTGCCTGCATACGAAATATACGTCGAATTTAATTAACTACGTATATTAATAGTACCGAATTTAATAGTGAAATGAATTTGCGGTATCTCACCAAATCTGCACGCGTCGCTGCGTGGGGCTTTGAACCTCCTGTATGCAGAGCAGCGACCTGTCTGCTCGCCTTCGCTTTCTCTGATTTCTCCTTGTACTGAGCAGTATTCATCTTATCCAACATCTGCTCGTAGTACTCCTCCCGGAGCCACTTCTTCCTCGAATGCGCCGTACGAACGTCGTACACCGCATCCCGTATCTTCTTCCCGGCGGCGGCTTTGTAGGCCTTGCGAATCAACTCCTCGCGATGGGGGGGCCACCAGAACGTCGTCTGACATAGAAATTAAATTATCACGTAATTAAAAAATCAGTGGATTAAAGAATATTTAATAATTAACCAAAAGATATATATATACCTTCATCTCCTCGAGCCAGACGTACTGCATGTTATGAGGCACCTCAGAAAAATTGAGGTAAGGGCCATGGTAGTTTTCCCGGATAATTTGCCCGAGTATCCGGGCAGCATCAAACGGAAAAAACCTACAAAGAAGCAAAGACCGGATTATTAACTTGAATAAATGAAACAAATTTAATAAATTAACTTAAATTTACTTACGTATCACCCGCGGGCCATAGCTCGCGTCGGTTCTCGCCTATCGGCCTCTCTGGAGGCGTCGGAGGATCCGCGGGTCCGCGGATGTACTCACCGGTAGCAGGATGAAGCTGAATCCGGGGGTACTCCGGAGCCCACCCTGCAGTAACTGATGGTGTACCCGCTGGTGCATCCGGGGGCGGAACGGATCCGCTAGCGGATGGAGTCTCAGGCCTCGATGAAGATGAAGGATGGGTCGCAGAGATAGATCGACGGCGGGAAGAGTCTGTGGCCGGGCTCTCCAGGTCGGGATCGGAGGACTCTATATCCGGGGTATGTGGAAGGCGACCACGACCGCCCCCACCACGACCGCTACCATCACGTCCACGGCCGCTACCATCACGTCCACGGCCACCGCTACCACCACGCCCACCACGGCCAGTACCGCCACCACCAGCACCACCACGGCTACCACCAGCACGAGTGGTAGTGACCATGACCTGTAAATAGAACACATAAATATAATTAACAATATAGAAGTATAAATGAATATAAAACTGAACTAAAATATATATACCAGCAGGGCGGCGAGTGCCGTCAAGACAATGAGAACTAAGAGTGCCATCTGTAAAAAGAAAATCATACAATAAGTAGATGATCGAACGACAAAACCATAAACTGAAATAAGAATGTTTAATCTAATCTGAATTCACTAAGTTAGTTGTAAGTGCTTCTAATATATACCGATATTTAATCTAATCATCGTTATCGTCCTCGTCCTCATCGTCATCGTCATCGTTCTCATCCTCATTCTCATCGTCGACTTCATCTATATCATCATCCTCATCGTCGACTTCATCTGTATCATCATCCTCATCCTCATCCTCATCCTCTTCTTCTTCTTCTTCTTCTTCTACTTCTTGTTCAGGCTCAATACTTGGGACAAGACGCCTCTTTCTCCCCTGGTTGACAGCTAAGTCTTGTATATCAACCTCTTCCTCCCCTCTATTTTCCTCAACATGAGGTATATCGACATCTTCCACGTCCATGGTATCCGACTGTTGTCCCATGTATTGGGGCTTCTCGATCTGGTCCTCTTGGTATGCTGGGTCTCCAACGTTGAATGTATTTCTAGATTTAATCTTGCATACTGCCCACCAGTCAAATCGATCTCTACGACGCCTTGGGTAGCTTGTATAGTAGACTTGAACAGCCTGACTTGCTATCGCAAACGTGTCGGACCCTCTATACCTCCTGCGATGATTTATATCGACGAATCCAAATTGTTTATCGATTCTCCAACCGATATTTGGTCTCGTATCGAACCACTCACATTTGAACATCACAATATGCATATCATATGGGCCACTATATTGTAAATCTACAATCTCCCGAAGCACTCCATAATAGTCAAAGTCCGGCTCGTCGTCATAGATGGTGCCTCTTATGCAAACACCAGAATTCTTGGTATCGAAGCCGTCATTGAGAAATTCGGCATTTATAGCATGCTGAGTTGACTTAAACTTGAAGCCATTAACGACATAGCCTGACAAAGTCTTTGCATGCTTCTTCGGTCCCAATGCCAAATAACGAATGCTCTCATTTATGAGTGTTGTTTCAGGCAATAAAACCTGTAAACATGTATTGATAATTTAAATATTTTAGCTGCATATATTTAAATGGTAGCGGCATAACATATTATCTCAGTTACTTACGTATTTACGAAACCAGGACGGAAAGGTACAATCAACCTCTCTTTGAAGTCCCTCATCTGTAATATATGGTGTCCTCATTTTGACTTCACCTCTAAATACACTGTTAGAGAGAATAAAAATAAGTGTAGTCACTTAATTCACCAAATTAGAGATTATAACGAGGCGTAGTCACTTACTTCTCCAAATCTCTCACTTCTTGTATGTCACAATTTAACAAGACATATCGGTGAGCGGTATCATACTCATCGTCGGTCAACCACCGTTTCTTACTAGCCCCAATAGGCTTGCCCCTTAAATTGAATATACCTCCATCCTCAACGTCTTCTTCATTCCTTTGAGGTCTATTTCGATTTGTCTCGACATGAGTATCGAAATAAATGGAGCAGAAATTTGACACCTCCTCGATAAGATATGATTCGCATATCGAAGCCTCTATATGAGCCTTGTTGCCAACTTTCTTCTTTAGATGGTGTAGGTACCTAAAGAGACAAATTATCTTGAGAATTAACAATGAATTGTAAAATCCACTTAAATTTCACTTAAATTATATCGGTTTTTATTTACCTTTCAAAGGGGTACATCCATCGATAATGAACAGATGCACCGACACGGGCTTCGTATGCTAGATGAATCGGTAGATGCTCCATGCTGTCGAAAAAGCCCGGTGGAAATATTTTCTCTAACTTGCAGATTGTTAAGACAATCTTCTCCTCAAGTTGTACCATATGTTGCACCGTCAGCTTAGTTGAACAGATATCCCTGAAGAATGTAGACAGCTCGGCCAACGGAACCCATACAGCAGAAGGCAACAACTCTCTCAAAGCAATGGGCAGTAATCTTTCCATAAACACGTGGCAGTCGTGACTCTTCATTCCCGTTAGCTTGCGTTCATTGAGATCAACGCATCTAGACAAATTCGAAACATAGCCGTCGGGAAATCTTAAATTAGATATCCACTTGCAGATTATTAATCTATCTTCCTTGCTCAATGTGTATGGCGCTATAGGCTTACTTAATTGTCCACCAGCACCCCTTTGTATCAAGTTCAGATGAGGACGCTTGCATATCTCGGCTATGTCTTGTCTTGCTTTTGGATTGTCCTTCGTCTTTCCTTTAATATCCATGACGGTATTGAAGACATTATCGAACACGTTCTTTTCGATATGCATGACATCAAGATTATGCCTTATAAGATTATCTTTCCAATAAGGCAAGTCCCAGAAGATACTCCGTTTGGTCCAGTTATGGCTTTGTCCGAACCCCTCGACACGATGGTTCGATGGATCTTCCATTGCGGTGGGCAATTCCTTTACAGCTTCCCAAATATCGTATCCCGAAAATCTGGGTGGAGGTTGATTAAATTCTTGTTTTCCATATCTGAACGCGTCCTTATTCTTTCTCCAAGGATGGGTCGCGGGCAGAAATTGACGGTGACAGTCAAAGAAAGAAGTTTTTCCTCCATGCCTAAGGCGGAACGCCTTACTATTTTCCATGCATATCGGACAAGACATGTTGCCGTGCGTACTCCATCCCGACAGCATACCGTATGCTGGAAAATCATTGATTGTCCACATGAGTGAAGCTCTCATCTGAAAGTTCTGTTTCCTGGAAATATCATAAGTCGTGACGCCGATCTCCCACAGCTGTTTCAGCTCATCCACCAACGGCTGTAAATATATATCGATGTTCTTCGTCGGATTTTTAGGACCGGGTATGATAGCTGTCAGAAACATATAAGGAGTCTTCATACACATCCATGGTGGCAGATTGTAAGGGGTAAGAATGACCGGCCAGCATGAGTACTGAGATCCCGACTGTCCGAAAGGGGCGAAGCCATCAGCACATAGCGCCAGGCGTACATTTCTAGGCTCTGCAGCAAAGTCTGGATGACACAAATCAAAATGTTTCCACGCCTCTCCATCCGAAGGATGTGACAATTCTCCTTCGTCCTTTATGCGTTCTTCGCTGTGCCACGTCATGTGTTCTGCTGTATTTAGAGACATATACATCCTCTGCAAGCGCTTCGTGATCGACAAGTAATGCATATACTTGTAAGGACGTCGTTTTCTAGTCGACTTTCCTTTTCCCTGTACTGGCTTGTAACGATCCGCATTACAGAAGCTGCAACTTTCTGATACGCAATTCTCTTTGTAGTACAACATGCACCCGTTGCGACAACAATCTATCTTCTCGTACCCCAGTCCCAGTTGTCGGACCATCATCTTTGACTTGTAGAAGTTTTTTGGTAGCTCTTTTGATTCCTTCGGTAACACCTCCTTGATTACTTCTGTGATCCGATTATAGCAAGCTTGTGGCAAGTTAAAATCAGACTTTATGTTCAACAACCGCATCGTCACTGACAGTGCGGAATGAGTCTCACAACCAGGATATAGAGAAGTATCTGCGTCCTGAAACATGTCATAGAACTCCTTCGCCTCGGGATTAGGATCCTCCGGATCAAAATTAGGCCCTGCCGCATCATACACCATATCTCGTGCAAGGTTCTGCAGATCTCCATAATCAACAGAGCATCCGTGGTCTTCGATGACATCCGTTGCAGCATTATCATCAAAAGCATAAGTAGCAGCTTCCGCAGCCTGTCTTTCCGAATATAGTTCACCTTGCGATGACCACAGGCCGTAATTACGTACGAAACCCTTACGGGTCAAATGATCTCTCACAGTCACCACTTCTTCGTAACGTCTATTGTGACATTTAACACATGGACACTTAATTTTGTTACCGTCCATGTACTGAGCTTTGCTCATTGCATAATTAAGAAATACTTCCACGCCTGCCTGAAAATCGTCACTCACACCAATTCTACTCTCGTGTTGCCGTTTGTACATCCATGTACGATCAACAAAATAACGACTCATCCTCAATTTGGATGTGAAAATCTGTATCGTAAGACAAACTAAACATAAGAATAGGATCAATCTTCAAATCAGTCTAAAAGGGATGAATCAATATCAACTATTAAGGAAATGAAGTTAATTCTCAGTCCACATTTCACATACCATTCCTCATTCGAATCTCAGTCTAAAGAAAGGAAATCAATTCCCGATTTTGTAATGACAGTTTAACATTAACCAAGTTCGAATCAAATGCAAATCCGCCCTTCATTACCCCTTGACTGATACAAAGGAAGATTATACGAGGACTGAAATAAAGCTTACAAGGAACTGGACTATACTGTCAACTGATGTAAGGATATGAAATTCCTTCGGGACTGATATATTTGCAGGTAAGGGACTGAACCAATAGGGAGTATGGACTGATCATGAAGTTATAAATGAACTGAACATTAAGTTACAAATATACTGACACAATATAATATTTGATACATAAATAGTTAAGGGACTGGACATAAAGATGAAAATTAATGGACTGGACATTAGAGAGACTGAAACAACTTATGCGTGTCATATAACTCGAACAAGGACTGACACAGGTAAGGTTCATTCTACACTAAAACTTAATGATATAGGGACTGTACAGTCAATACTTGGGACTGAAATATGTATACTAAATTCCTTTCTCTGCACACACACCATGGTGATCACAACCTACACACACCAAGCACATACACATATACTTCCACACACACATCACTCTATATTCCCTTTTCACGTTCCTCTCTAATGTAGGTGCACACACCATATTAGGTGGATACACCTATACAAGTATCTGCGTGTTCCCCTCTACCTCAAGTGCAACCATTCCCAGGGACCACTACCCCTATCAGTTGTTGTTTCTCTTTCATTCCCTCCCTCTATCCATGCTCTTTTTGCTACTGCAGGTCCCCTGTCTGCTCTGCTGTGCAAAGGCAGGAAGGGCCTGCTACTAGTCGCTTACAGGACAATTCCTGCTCCACAGGGGCTAAGACCCCTTGTACCTGTGTGTATTGCACACTACACACAGTGAAGTTCCCCTCTACTTCACTCATCTGTATAATTTCCTTCTCTTAAACACACACACACATACAAAATATATAGAGACACACTCATAATACAATTTCGTTCCCCCCTCTACTATGTTACTGCCATGACACTCAAATCAAAGCTATGAACACACACACACACACATACACACAATATAGTCCAAAACAGTCCACCAATAATAAATCAAAATATTGATAATATATTCTGTCTTTTCTTGAGCCATTTAAAATCAGCAAAGAATAAAAGATATTATCTGACCAAGTTAACTCCGCTGAAATTTAAACATTATGCACAAGAATCATATTTGACCTTTTGGTAAGACAGATCAAATAAAGATTAATAATTTCTAACAAATATCAATATATATCAAAAAGATGTGATCCGAGCAATCAGTGGACTACCAAGATGAGTAATATTACTCGACTCCAATACAGTTTATTAGAAGCTAACTAATACTACTATGATAATACTTGGACAGTAATGCTACTTGTATAAAATTATCAGTGTGTTAATGCTAGCACAATTTTGTACCACAAGAAGATGAAACTTTTTAAGGACCCCTGCCATCTCCAATACAATTTATCATGTTAATGCTACTCGACTCCAATACAATTTTCATGTTAATGCTACTTGTATAAAATTATCATGTTAATGCTACTCGACTCCAATACAATTTTCATGTTAATGCTACTTGTATAAAATTATCATGTTAATGCTACTCGACTCCAATACAATTTCCCCCCCCCCCCGACCCCCACCCCCCCCCGACCCCTGCCATCTCCACCCCCCCCCGACCCCCCTGCCCTCTCCACCCCCCACCCCCCCCCGACCCTCCTGCCCCAATTCCCCACCCCCCCGACCCCCCTGACCCCCCTGCCCCCCGACCCCCCTGCCCCCATTCCCGACCCCCGACCCCCCCGCCCCCCGACCCCCCCTGCCCCCATTCCCGACCCCCCCCCCCCGACCCCCCACCCCCCCGACCCCTGCCATCTCCACCCCCCCCCCGACCCCCCTGCCCCCATTCCCGACCCCCCCCCCCGACCCCCCACCCCCCCGACCCCTGCCATCTCCACCCCCCCCCCCGACCCCCCTGCCCTCTCCACCCCCCACCCCCCCGAGCCTCCTGCCCCCATTCCCTACAACCCCCGACCCCCTGACCCCATTCACCACCCCCCCACCCCGCCCTCTCCCACCCCCCGCGAACCCGACCCCCCCCCACTCCCCCCCCCACGGCCCCAAAACCAAAAATGAGAGAGAGAGAGGAGAGAGAGAGAGAGAGAGAGAGAGAGAGAGAGAGAGAGAGATACCTGGTAGAGAGAGGGAGAGAGAGAGCCGCGAGAGAGAGAGCGCCTTCGGTTGAGAGAGAGAGAGAGTTTTGGGGGGAATGAAAAATTCCCCCCCGTCGGTTCAATTTAAGTTAGGGCACAGAACTTAGCGACGGAATAGCGACGGAAAAAATCCGTCGCTCATCCGTCGCCTAATAAAAGAAGTTTTCCGACGGATGTATCCGTCGCCCGTTAGTCGCTAAAGTTCCCGCCAATGTTTTAAAGATTTTGCCGCCAACAGTTGCGACGAACAAGCGACGGAAAAACAATCCGTCGCTAACGTTCGTCGACTGAGCGACGGAAACCCGACGAAGTTTTACATTTAAAATTGTAAAAATTTATGTTATGTTGTCTGCCGCTAATCCGTCGCTAAGACGTCGGAAACTGGTCGCTATTAGCGACGGAATCCATCCGTCGCTAAACATCCGTCGGTAAAGTGGGGTATTTTAGTAGTGCTTGGTGACTAGCATAGGTGGGTAGGCCTGTAAAAATACCCCTCTAAGATAGGATGTGGAATAGAGAATAGTACCGGGTTTAACCATAACAGGAGACATGAGGACCATTTAGCCAAACATGCCAGCCTCTGCTTCGGTTAGATAGAGTTTTGGAGAGAATCATCATAAACCCATACAGGTCGACTAGAAAAAGTGCAAAAAAATTCTTTGATCATAGGGATTGAACTTGAAGGAAGACAACTTAGAAGTTTCAAAGGATAATAACAATTAAAGTCCGATGATCCATCAGGATGAAAACAAATTGATGAAGCATGATGATCATGACTATATATAAACTTTGGGGGTTGTACAAAATTTAAGGAAATTTTCACCTGGAGGATACCGAAATCAGAATATGAGATATTGGAAAAAGAAAATTTTCTTGGAGGAAGAAAATTGTCCTAGGAAGAGGATTATTAACTAATAATATAAAAAAAAATGTGATCTAGGAATAGGTAAGACTAAGTTAGACTAGTCAACCAAATCTATGTTGGACGAGTCAAACCTTGAATGAACTATTAGAGATAGGGACTAGAAGAATTGTAAGAACGAAATCGTAAAGTAGAATACTCTAGAGGGGGGTGAATAGAGTAGGCAGCGAAATATTGCTAATTAAAAAACTCGTTAGCAGTTAGATCACATATATAATTATAATCACAAAATAAATGACAGTAATAAAAGAGTGATCAGAAGGCAAACGCAAACACCGAGATTTATACTGGTTTCTCTCTTGTGAGGACTAGTCCAGTCGGAAGAACTCTAACTTCTAGTTGAATCCACTATTGGAAAATCCTACAAGTTTTCATACGAAGTCCTTGCAACTTCTACAGACGCGAGCTTTGATACGAAGAACTCGACCAACTTCAATTGTGAAGAGTCAATCTTCAATCAAGCCTCTGATTACAATTGCTCTGAAACTTCTAGACCTTACTGCACTGGCAAATCGACTAGAGAATTGTAACTGGCTTGGGATTTAAAAATGGAAGATTTTTAGAACTCTTTGGAAGAAATATAAGCTTTAGAAGAGAAGAGATTGAAAGTGAATTGGTGATTTGAAATGATCGAAATCCTTCTCTATTTATAGTTTTTCCAAAGGCAAAACTCTGACAGAATTTGGGCAGAATTCGGACAAAACTCTTTGTAACAAACCGCAACTGAAGGGAGACCAAGTTTAAAATCAAACGTTCATATAACGTTCAACTTGGCCAAACTCTGGCCGAATTCTGGCCGAACTCTGGCCAAGTTCTGTCAGGATTTGGTCAGTTGATTTTGTGAAAAATAATTTTGGCGTTTTGAAAAAGTCCTTCGGAAGCTTTTTGTAAAAATAGATGTTTTTCAAAAACATAGGTCCTTTTGAAAAGACAGGTCAGTTTTGAAAAACGTTTTCGGATAGCCTATTTGCCAGTACGACTTGGTGTACAATGTATTCCTAGACACAATAAAATGAAAAATTATATTGCTTTGAAGGAAATACATTCTGAGTGGCAAACAGCTTCGGTCTTGAACGGAGTATATATCCATCTTTGATCATTGTCCAAAACATCGTTAATAAACATCTGAATTGACTCGCATTTATATCGAGACAAAGTTTGATCAATTATTAAAATCAGGTTTGACCATGACCAATGGGCCAACAATCTCCTCCATTTTGATAATTAGCAAACCTTGACCGATATAACATCTTGGTGTTGATCAATTCAAAAGTGTACCGAAAGTACCGAGAGATAAAATGAAAAAATTGTTCATAACCTGTATTCATGAAGATGTTAGATCTTATTTCTCTCCCATTGTCCCTTAGCAAAATAATTACAAAAGATAAAGCTCCCCCGAAATAAATGCATAAGTAACAATCAGTGAAGAAACACAAAATATAAAAATATTTATCACAAGCATGGTAAAAATATTTATAGAAAAATAAGATAAACTGAAATGATATAAACAACACAGGCATGATATTTGTCACAGGCAGTTTATATGAAGCATAAAGAAAGATAATGCTATAAAGCTGAAACGAATAAAATGCTGAGCTGAATAATAAACTAAAGTGAAACATATGCCAAACTGAGGCATAAAAACATGTCTATGAAGAGTCACAAATCATATCCAAAAATAAAGTATACTGATAATATCTTGGAATGTCGGAGCATTTTCAAGTAAATATAAGACAAAATAGACAGTCTCAAACAGTAACATTTCAGAAATCATCATCCTTATCCTCATAATCATCGGCTACAACGTCAGCATGTCCAGAAGGACCAGCTCCAGAAGTGCCGGCTCCAGAAGTATGAGGAGTGGCACCAGAAGTATGATACCAATCGTATGCGTTCCCTGGCCGGAACAGATAGTGGACCGCCTCATCATCAATACGGTAGCCAAAAACAGAAGGGTCTCAAGGTAGAGAGCTAGCAGAGTGATCCATCTGTGCAAATCGCAGATCGGCGAAGGAGTTGGCAATAGCCTGGAACCAAGTCACGTCACGAAACTCATGTTCCATGGAAGTGTCAACATAAAATGACTGCAGATTTGATAGATGCTGGTAAATATCCTCAAAGGTAATAGGGTAAGACTGAGGAGGACCAGGTGCTGTGGGAGTAGGTGTAGGAGGAGCATGTGGATAAGGTAGAAGAACAGTGGCAATGCTGCGATGAGAGAGTTTGAGGAACTTGGGCTCAGGGTCCAGAGCACAAGTGGATAAGTCAATATCGAACCTCTGAAAGATGTGTGGGATGATCATCGCATAAGAGAGGTTGCGATCTCTACCGCGACATCTATCCATCATCTGAATGATAGTCTTAGGGGCAGAAAAAAGAAACCCCTTAAGAATGTGATATAAAGCAGACAGCTCAAGTGCAGTGACATCATCTTTTAAAGTAGATTTTGGAGGTAGAGTTGAATAGATGATGTGATGTAATTCATAGTTAAACAAGTTCAAGTTATTAGCCTTGAACTTTCCAGGACGAGCACGTGCGGGCGCACAAAGCTCATTCTTGAAACTAATGAGAGTCGTACTATCGGGGAAATCGAAGTCAGTAATGTCATTGAGCGGTGCACCTTCATTTTGAAGACCATGGATTTCTGCTAGCGATTCATCATTGAACTCGATATCTATCCCGCCGACACGAGTTCTCGCGGTAAAAGTGTCTAACACAAAATTACAGTAAAATAATCTAATGGCATTAGTAGCTATAGGGAATTATAAAGTAACAAAGTGATGTAATCCTAATGCCTCAAAGTAAGGACGGTGGTCAGGAAAGACAGTCCATTTGATCGAAGATCCGATACAAATAGTACACATAATGAAATCGGCATAGCAAAGTAGGGCTTGGTCGAGAGTTTTGAAATAAAACTCGTCCGATGCACCGTCATCCGATTGGACCGATGAAAAGAGGGAATCCGTATGCGGATCAGAAGACGATGCCTCTTCACTGGCATTAGTCTTCTTCCTCTCGAAAGGATAGAATCCCTTAGGCATTCTATCCCAAAAACTAAAAACCCTAATAATTTGAAAGTGGAGGAGAGAAGGAATTATACCTTCTGAGAATCAGGTATGCTGTAGAGAACGAGATTCTCCGCACGAATCCAAATTTTGGATAAAGATTTCCACGTGGATTGGAAGAAGGAAGGTGGAGAAGAGCTAGGTTTTTCGGGGCACGGCTGCTGCTGTTTTGATGAGGTTTGGAAGAATGAAGAAGAGGGGGCCTCGGGTTCTGATTGGTACATATATATACCCAGCAGAACTCTGGCCAAATTCGGACCGAACTCGGGCCGAATTCGCCAAGGGTTGCCTGGCTATATATATATATAAACAAAATTTTGTGGGGCCACATATTTTTTATCAATTCGTTTCAAATATTTAATTCAGAGTTTAGTAATTTTAAATTTCAAATAATACTATTAATATTATTTTATAAATTAATATTCTTTACTCAATATCTGTCTCAGATTAGCTGTAGGAGTACTGTCCCAGCTAACGGAGGTTCACCGGGGAACTCTTAAATACCGCTTCGCTTCGACCGTAGTCGTGGTGACAGACAGACTCTTTTTAGGCTTGTATCGAAAAAAATTAATGAGTATTGAATAAATTAATTAATAAAACAAAATTATATTGACATCTAAAATTTTTAATTCTTGACGTAAATAATTGAAACGGTATTCCGCTAGAGGTTTTGTGAGTATGTCAGCTAATTGATTCTGTGTGTCTATGTATACAAGGTCTATTTCTCCATTTTGTTGATGATCTCTAAGAAAGTGATGTCGAATCTCGATATGTTTAGTACGAGAGTGACATACTGGATTCTTAGTCAAATTAATAGAACTAGTATTGTCACAGAAAATGGATATGTGTAAAAAATGCAATCCATAGCCTTCTAAAGTTTGCTTCATCCACAAAATTTGTGCACAACAATATCCTGCGGCGATATACTCAGTCTCGGTTGTTGATAATGCGACAGAATTTTGCTTTTTGCTAAACCAAGAGACTAGAACTTTTCCTAGGAAATAACATGTGTCGCTAGTGCTTTTTCTATCTACTTTGTATTCGGCAAAATCAGCATCAGAATAACCAGTTAGGACAAATGACATAGTTTTGGGATACCATAAGCCGACAGAAGAAGTGCCTTTAAGGTATCGGAAGATACGCGTAACTGCGCACAGATGTGATTCCTTAGGATTGGCTTGAAATGTGCACACAAGCAAACACTGAATATAATGTCTGGTCGACAAGCAGTTAAATACAGTAAGCTACCGATCATACCTCGATAATTACGTATGTCGACGAGTTTGCCTTATTCATCAGTATCAAGCTTGGTTGAAGTCGCCATTGGAGTGCTAAATGGCTTGACTGCTTCCAGGTTAAACTTCTTTAGTAGATCTTTTGTTTACTTTGCTTGATTTATGAACGTCCTATTGTTGGTTTGTTTGATTTGCAGTCCGAGAAAGAATTTCAACTCTCCTATCATGCTCATCTCAAACTCATTCTGCATACACTTTGAAAATTCTTGACATCAGTAGATCCAAAAATAATATCATATACATAGACTTGAATCAAAAGAATGTTGTTATTCAAATATTTTATAAACAATATAGTGTCAACCTTTCCCTTTGAAAAACCGTTATCAAGTAGAAAAGAGCTTAGACGATCGTACCAAGCACGAGGGGCTTGTTTCAAACCGTATAAGACTTTCTTTAACTTGGAAACATATTCAGGATGTTTGAAATCAATAAAACCGGGAGGTTGAGCTACATAAACTTTTTCTTTTATAAAACTATTTAAAAATGCACTTTTGACATCCATTTGAAATAACTTGAAATTATGAAAACAAGTAAATGCACATAACATGCGAATGGATTCTAATCTCGCAACTGGGGCGTAAGTCTCATCGTAGTCGATACCTTCTTCTTGATTGTATCCTTGAGCTACGAGTCGAGCCTTATTACGAGTCACTAAACCATTCTCGTTCAGTTTGTTTCGAAATACCCATCGGGTGCCAATGACCAATGATCAATGGGCTTGGGAACAAGTTCCCAAACTTGATTCCGTTCGAATTAGTTTAATTCCTCTTGCATAGCATCTAACAAAAAATTATCACTACATGATTCTTCAATATTTTTAGGTTCAAACTACGAAACAAAAGTAACACAAGAAGCTATATCTTTATTAGAGGAACGAGTACTTACACCCATGGTAATCTCACCAATTACCAAGTCCTTTGGATGATCAGCCAAGAATCTCATCTTCTTTGGTGTAGCCTCAGGATTGCTGGTTCCAGCTTCTTTTTGCTTGAAGACTCAGCTGGTGCTTGGTGTGAAGGTTTTGCAGTAGCTGTTCTTGGTGTGATCATGTCTTCATTGTCATCATCGTCTAAGTGTTGAATTAACTCATCAAACTTGACATTGATTGATTCTTCGATGATCATGGTTCTTTTTTTGAAGACTCTGTATCCTTTGCTTTTTGCTGCATAACCTAAAAATATACCTTTATCGACCTTTTTATCAAATTTACTCAGATTGTCTTTAGTATTAAGAATAAAGCATTTACAACCAAAAATCTTGAAATATGAAACATTGGGTGTTCTATCAAACCACAGTTCATAGGGAGTCTTCTTCGATATAGGTCGAATTAGAACCCTATTGAGAATATAGCATGCTGTATTGACAGCTTTAGCCCAAAAGTATCTAGGTAGACTAAACTGGTTTAACATTACTCGAGCCATTTCAGATAGAGTTCTGTTCTTACGTTCTATAACTCCATTTTGTTGAGGAGTCCTAGGGCAAAAAAAATTCATGCAAATAACCGTGTGTGTTACAAAATTGCTTGAATTCTGTATTCTCAAATTTGTCGCCATGATCACTACGAATACGAGTAATCATGAACCCTTTTTTATTCTGTACTTTCTTGTAAAAGGTGACGAATTATGATAATGCATCGTTCTTGCATGCAAGAAAATAAACCCATGTATATCTAGAGAAATCATCTACAATGACAAATGTATATAACTTACCACCTAGGCTAGCAATTCTACTTGGTCCAAATAAGTCCATATACAACAGTTGTAGAGGTCTAGTGGTACTTACAGTGTTCTTGGATTTAAATGCGGATTTGGTAGCTTTATTCTTTTCACATACACTACATACCGTATCCTTTTTGAAAGATATGTCCGGTAAGCCGCGTACCAACTTTTTTGTAGATAGTCTAGAAATTGTATCCATGTTTGCATGACCGAGTCTCATATACCATAGTTGACTCTCAATACTTTTGGCAATCAAACATCTACCTGCTTTGTTAGCATCTTCCAACAAATAGAAAACATATATGTTGTCTTTCCTATTACCTTCAAATATAGTACTACCAGTTGAACTATCAACTATAGTAAATTTGTCTTTGACGAAGTTAATACCATAACCGTGATCAGCTAAATGGCTTATACTGAGCAGATTATGTTTTAACTCGGTACTAGATAGACATCTTTAATCACAGGATAGGGAGCCTTACCAATGTCACCGATATCGATTATGTACCCTCTTAAATTATTACATAATAATGAAGCATCACCGGTCATGTGCCGTGACCAACCGCTGTCGAGGATCCATTTGCTCCTAGCATGTGAAGGGCATCCCACCTACAAAAAAATTTGCAGATGAAACTCTTGGTACCCATTTCTTGTAGGGTCCTGACTGGTTAGTTTTTGGTATCCATGCATTAACATTTAAATCTACTAACTTTCTGATTCTACATGCAGAAGATATATGACTAATGAGACCACAATAATGACATTTGGCATGTTGAGTGTTGAAAGTTGTGTGAGGTGCATGATTGGTAGGTTTTGATTTTCTAGTATAGAAAAATGCATGCCTATTAGTCTTCTTGGGCATAGTTTTGGTATGGTTTGGTCTGACAGTGTTGGGCGTGTTCCGATGATTCGGTAATTGACACGTGTTAGAATAGGAAGCAGCAACTTCATGCCATTTTTCTAAACTAATTTCTAATTTTTTGGAAGTGTCATATAATCTAGTATAGTCAGATGTAAGTGTTTCAATTCTGACTTGTGCACACTGGAGACTCTTTCTCTCCTTAGATAGGTCTTCCTTTAACTGGATGATAGTTTGATCTTTTTCTTCGGATAGCTTAACTGTCTCATGTAACAACAACTTAATAGTTGAAAGCTCACCAGACTCATTTGAAAAGTCATTATTTCTAACATGATCTAGTTGGTCGGTAAGTCTTCCTATTTTACCTTTGTACTCTTTGAGTACCTTCTTAGAGGTTTCACATTTACTATACAATTTCTTATAATCATTTAACAGGTCACTGAAAGCCTCTCCTAGTTACTCAAAGATAAAATCATCATAAGGATCAAATAGAGGATTAGTGATTACCTGATCGCAAGCCATCAAGCACACATTTGCAGCATCATCTGATTGTTCCTCTTCTGAGTCGTTGGCTTCACTTTTATGTCATATTCTTGTATTGGCATACTTCCTTGATGTAGATTTCTTCAGGTAACCTTTGTCATATTTGCTGCTTTTCTTTAATGATGATGCTGTTGGACAATCTTTTTTCATGTATCCTTTCTTCTTGCATCCATAGAAAATAGGATCTTCCTCGTTGTTGTTGTTGTTGTTGCTGTCTTTTGTTCTCCTATTAAATCTTATGAACTTTTAAAATTTCTTACCAGAAGGGCTTGATCTTCAGAGTCGGAGTCGTTGTCATCAGAGTCATCTTCGATAGTTCTTTTATGTTGAGCCTTGAGAGCGATCGACTTCTCTGACTTCTCTTTTAGTGTAGCATCTTCAAAGTCTTGAAGTTCTAACTCGTGAGTGAGTAGCTTACCCATGAGTGTTTCCAGATACATTGTTGAGAGGTCATTCCCTTTAATGATTGTTGTAGCCTTTAGAATCCAGTTTTTTGTGAGAGCTCGTAGAAGTTTACGAATATTCTTATGGTTACTGTAATCCTTGCCTATTAAAGACAAAGGATTTATAATATCCAAGAATCTTATAAACATCTGAGTGACTGATTCACTTGGCTTCATTTTGAATGCCTCGTATTCCTGAGTAAGTCTGCTGATCTTTGACTCCTTGACTTGTGTTGTTCCTTCGTGGGTTACTTCGAGAAGCTTCCACACTTCGTTTGATGTTGTACAAGTAGATATCCTGTTGAATTCAGTTCTGTCTAAAGCACAAAATAAAGCGTTAATAGCACGTACGTCAAGACTGGCCTTTTTCATTTCATCCTCTGTATATTTGTCATGGGATTTTTCAACTAAAACTCCATCAACATTAATACGAGGGGGGCTTATTATAGCCGTCAATAACTACATACCATAAGTCAAAATCAAGATATTTTAGAAAGAAACTCATACGTGTTTTCCGATAAGTGTAGCTTGTGCCGTCAAACAGTGGAGGTCTGTTTGTGGCTTGGCCTTCACTTGTGAATTTCACAATTACCATGTGTAATGCTGTGATCTATATAATAATTGAATATAACTGCAATTTTACCTTGTTTTACCTCTATAACCCGCTCTGATACCAATTGTAGGAGCAAAATCGTAAAGCAGAATACTCTAGAGGGGGGTGAATAGAGTAGGCAGCAAAATATTGTTAATTAAAAAAACTCGTTAGCAGTTAGATCATATATATAATTATAATCACAAAATAAATGGCAATAATAAAAAAGTGATCAGAAGGCAAACGTAAATACCGAGATTTATATTGGTTTTCCTCTTGTGAGGACTAGTCCAGTCGGAAGAACTCTAGCTTCCAATTGAATCCACTATTGGAAAATCTCGCAAGTTTTCATACGAAGTCCTTGCAACCTCTACAGACGCGAGCTTTGATACGAAGAACTCGACCAACTTCAATTATGAAGAGTCAATTTTCAATCAAGCCTATAATTACAATCGCTCTGAAACTTCTAGACCGTACCGCACTGGCAAATCGACTAGACTGATTGTAAATGGCTTGGGATTTGAAAATGGAAGCTTTTTAGAACTCTTTGGAAGAAATGTAAGCTTTAGAAGAGAAGAGATTGAAAGTGAATTGGTGATTTGAAATGATCGAAATCCTTCTCTATTTATAGTTTTTCCAAAGGCAGAACTCTGACAGAATTCGGGCAGAATTCGGACAGAACTTTTTGTAACAAACCGTAACTGAAGGGAGACCAAGTTCAAAATCAAACATTCACATAACGTTTAACTTGGCCGAACTCTGGTCGAGTTCTGTCAGGGTTTGGTCAGTTAATTTTGTGAAAAATAATTTTGGCTTTTTGAAAAAGTCCTTCAGAAGCTTTTTGTAAAAATAGATGTTTTTCAAAAACATAGGTCATTTTGAAAAGATGGTCAGATTTGAAAAACATTTTCGGATAGCGTATTTGCCAATACGACTTGGTGTACAATGTATTGCTAGACTCAATAAAATAAAAAATTATATTATTTTGAAGGAAATACATTCTGAGTGGCAAACAGCTTCGGTCTTGAACGGAGTAGATATCTATCTTTGATCAGCGTCCAAAACGTCGTTAGTAAACATCTGAATTGACTCGAATTTATATCGGGACAGAGTTTGATCAATTATTAAAATTAGGTTTAACCATGACCAATAGGTCAACAAGAATGACCAATAGAGTTAGACTATGATAGAGGTATTAGATATAAGTACTTATTCAACGAAGCCTCAATTTTTTTCTAGCAGATAGTTAGGTGTGATTGTGAGAAACGTATAATTTCTTATGGATAGATAAGGTAGATCATTGGTTATGCTTTTATTGGATATGACTTAAGGCTTGTAAAAGTATAGCATAGAGTTTCAGGGTTGATCAAGTTTAAGAATTAATCATGATCTCTGATGATTAATCGTATGCCAAGGTTAGAAAGTTGTAACTCAAGAGGCAGACTAGTAAACCCTTATCATTGCAGGCTAGTTATAAACACTAGAGGAACGACAACTGGAAATTGTGTTGGGTATATAAAAAGAGAGAATCATAAGGAGCAGTACGTTTAGTCTGAATAAATGAAGAGGAATAAGATTGAAATTTCAGAAAAAGTTATTGAGACGAGGATTATGACCATAATTATCTACGATGACATAAAGAGGATTACAAAGAGAACCATACCTTAAGTAATATCTTGAAATTGAGATCCTATAAAGAACGAGATGACTATCCTGATGAGATAGATGATACAAAATTTATGACAGAAAGAAACAAGGAAATAAGTTGATATGAAAATCATACCATAAAGTATTGTAAGCACCTGACCAAGATTATGGCATGAGATGAGAAGAAAAGATTTCAAGATAGAGAGGTAGAGTAATCCTAGATATATTGATAAATCGGATCTAGGGTAGAGTTGTGCATAGTGGATGATACATTCCAGAGGATGAAGATGTTTTATATAAGGGTGAAAGAGGTTAAGAATTAATTGATGTGTACTTTCGAGGATAGAGGATATTTAAAGACCTTGGTGGATCACATTATGAGCAACTTGGTATTGTGTTAGCAGAAATTTCAATTGAAGAGGATAAGCCTTGAAATAGAGTGTACTAATGGAAGTTAGATGATATCAAGGACTTTCGAATAATATTAGTTAGATTCTAGATTAGGATTGGCTAGCCATATTTGAGGAATCATGTATTATCCTAGAAACCTGATAGATGGGCTAAACCATAGTATGAACTACTATGCAATCTCTTCAACTTGTTTGACTATCAGATTATTCTAAGTGATCAGAAGTTGTAGCTTCACACCGTATCACTATCCTTTTATTCCTTAATCCCCTATCCCATGAATAGCAACCAAAACTTCGTGATCACTCCAACTGTGAGATCGAAAAGGATCTTATCCCTCCCCTAATTGTGTCATAATTTCAAAATCATATCATTGATTTTTATTCCTCTTTGTGCCTAATATTCGTATTACTATAGACAACATTTTTTCCAAGTTTTTTGACTAAGTGCCTACCTAGTCGTGCCTTATTACTCTTTGAAGTTATCAAAAAAATTTCCTGCCATGATCTATAACCTGTCATTTTGTGATCCTCTTGAATATATCTCCTCATTATGTATTTACAAATCCCTCTATGCCACCTCGCTCTAGTTATGTCTAACCGAGTCCATTCCTTCTACCTTGTCGAACCCTGACCCATATAGGATTGGCACTGAATTGATAGCAATTCCCTTATAGAGAAATTGACCAACAGTATCGTAATAGTACCTAGGTTCTGTTAAGATTATTGTAGTCACTAAATACCAAATTCTTGTATCCCTCATATAAATATGGCTTTTATGGAATCTTATTACTAGGATCATGTCCTTGGTCTTGCTGCTGAATTCCTATAAGTTGGGATACATCTGTAAGTGAGCGCACCCTAGCTCTTAATGAGTTCTGTCAGCTTAAATCCTATAGTATTCAACATTCCCTAGAAACCATATATGACTAGTCATACCAGACTCCTTTAAGACATTAATCTTCTATCATATTATACTATGCCTTAATGTAATTTTGAGGATGAAATTCTCTAAGGTGGGCAGGTTGTAAGCCCCCTAGATTTTATGGTTTCTTTTAAAATTTTTAAATAAATTATTTTCAGTAAATACTATATTATAATTAGTTTTGATAATTAAATGTGCTTTTTAGTGGCTATGATTTTTAGACCGCCAGGGTTGTCAATATCTCGAAATGCCCTTCATAAGTTTTGACCTACACAACTTTATCTTTATTTTGATATATCATATCCCACTTAAAGTTATTCTCTTGTATTCTATTTACGTCACACAACTTTCTGGTCAATTTAGGCCATTTGACCATCTACTGAAAAATTTGACCTAAGTTCCAATTTAATTTCGGGACTCGACATCGATCCAACATAATCGACCCAATATATGTTTCTTACCTATTTTGAGCCTACAACGCACATTGTAACGGCCCAATCCCAAAATACTGAGGACTAGGTACGTAGACATGCCAGCTGCATACATACGAAGAATACTCCAATATATGGAAACCTCGTATGTATCCATAAGCTGTAAAATGCAGTAAACCAGGACAACTAAATCTCATCCACCAAATATGAGAATAATAATATAAATTAACTATGAAATTTGTCATTTACACATGTAGTTGGGCGGAGACAAATCCACTACCAACTATTTTAAAAGAGAGAAATATACAAGAAAAAGATAGATAAAAATGACAAGACGAACCAAGGACAATCATCTTCGAAGGAATGGAGAAGATCACGGCCTTGGCTAGAACACCTGCGAAAAGTCATATATGTACACACCTGGAGAGATAACCAGGTCCTCAGAGGGACGTAACAAGATACATAATGAACATGTCACGACCCGCACCCTGATTAGGGGCACGAGAAGTGGGTACGTCCAGCATACGCCGCAACATCGACAGTAGAACGCTGTCTAGGTCATCTAGAAATACTATAACTAAATAGATAAAGGTACCTGTACAGTATATACACTCCGAATGGAGGTGACATAGCAATACAGTCTCAATCACAAATGTAAAACTAAGGTAGATAGCATGGAAAGGAAATATGATAGATGAAGCATGAAATAAGTTCAAGATCCACACAAGTCCAAAACAAAACATAACATTACGGAATATAATATAATACTACAGTCTGAAAAGTACTAGCTGGCTCACAGGCCAGGCAAACCTAACTAAACTACACTACGCAGGGTGAGCAAAGTCTAGTGGCTTTACTAACAAGCCACGGTCCAAGTCTACTCCATCTAACCCGTCCCCATAATAGGTCGGGCAATCAGCCTCTGAATCATCTATAAAATTTGTCAATGGTATCCTGTCAGGAAAATGAGCAAGTACAAACACCAACAGCAGTTCCATATGAATTGACAAATACTATAAGAGACAGTGTAATGAAATACAAGACAAATATATGTAAAATACAGGGTAAAATCAGCAGAAAATGTATAATAGATGTGAGTACTAAATATGACGGCAATATATATATATATGTAGGACTGCTTAGGAACTATTCAGAAGCCGAGTTACAACCCTTAAACCAAACAAGGACCGGGGTTGTAACCCTTCTCCCGAACAGAACTTAGCCTCCTAGGATAAATAAATATAAAAATATGGCTTGAATTATTAGAGCGCTATGTGATCGGCTAGGGAATCATGGTAGGGTTATCCACTTGGCCCGACAATCACATGAAAGTCTTAAAGGGTCATGCCGGCCAACCTGGATAACATGGACATGGGGTATCTGCTACACCTACGTGAGACGAGGGTGGCGCTAGCAAAATAGTGACAGGGAGGCTTTGATCACATAACCCCTAATAATTCCCCCATCCCCAAATAGTATCATGGATCCGGACATGGCATGTCATGACACGGATTCAAAAGCAAGTGATCAGCCCACTCCCAAATCAATGTCTAAGTATATGAAACATGGATATCACACATCAATATACCAAGGAAAATCTAGAAATAATATCTCATGACAGGATCCGACGTATACTAGTCCGTGAACTATCGTGTCGAGAATCAAGTAAGACACTACAACTGAATCGGATATAGTAGATATCAAGACAATAAAAACTATCAGTGAATGTACTCGCCTGTGGTCCTGAGTTGTAGGGTATATCAATGCTCAGAGCGGTAATCAGAAACCTAAAGATGAGATACTGCATATTAATTTAGGTTTAACAAAGTTAAGAATGATTCACAATGAATGATATGAATTCTAGGTCAAACTAGGTCTCACTGAGTCATACTAAGTCCGGTCAAGTCAATCTAGGTCAAATCAAGTAATATCAAGTCAATCTAAGTCAGACCAAGTCAACTCTAGGTCATACCAGTCATCGCAAGTCAAAACAATTCGAAGAAAGTCAAACGGGGTCAAGAGTTGGCCTACAGTTGACTTTTGGTCAACTGGTCAACTCTGGTCAACTTAAGGTCAACTCTAGGTCAGCCCTAGGTCAAACTGGTCAAATATTGACCAATAGTTAACTTTTGGTCAACCGTTCAAGTCTAATGGAATTTGGGACTAAAATGGTTAAAGTGTTGACCCATAGTTGACTTTTGGTCTAAAAAGTCAATCGTGTTCAACCAAGGTCAAGACTAGGTCTAGGCGACTATTCCTAATCATTACCAACCCTTACAATTCATATCCGATTCATCTCAAACTCCTATTCTTCTCCTTCTCCTTATTCCTATTCTTCTTCTTTTTCTTCTTCTCATTCTCCTTCTCATTCTCCTTCTTCCCTCATTCTCCTTCTCATTCTCCTTCTCATTCTCATTCTCCTTCTCATTCTTCTCCTCATTCTCCTTCTTATTCTCCTTCTTCCCTCATTCTCCTTCTCATTCTCATTCTCCTTCTCATTCTCCTTATCATTCTCCTCCTCCTTCTCATTCTCCTTCTCATTCTTATTCTTCTCCTCATCCTCCTTCTCATTCTCATTCTCCTTCTTATTCTCCTCCTCATTCTCCTCTTCATTCTCCTTTTCATTCTCTTCCTCATTCTCCTTCTTTTTCTCATTCTCCTTCTCATTATCCTCCCCATTCTCCTTCTCCTTCTCATTCTCCTTCTCATTCTCCTCCTCATTCTCATTATCCTTCTTATTCTCCTTCTCATTCTCATTCTCCTCCTCATTCTCCCTCTCATACATATATATCTACATACACACATATAGACACACACACTCCCACACATGGACACACACACATATAGACACACACACTCCCACACATGGACACACACACACACACACATATATATATATATATATATATATATATATATATATATATATATATATATATATAATACACACTCTCAACACCACTACCACTCTCCTCTACACACACAAATACACATGTATATATATATATATATATATATATATATATATATATATATATATATATATATACCTCTCTAAAAAAAAAAAAAAATATATATATATATACCTCTCTAAAAAGGATAAATCCATAAATAATCCTTAAACTAGATTTTAGGGGAACCTACCAAATCTAGGGTTAACTTGTAGAGAATGATCCCCTCTCTAATTTATGTGAAGGAATGAATGCAAAAAGAGAAATAAATGAGAGTTAAATGATGTACCTATGTTGTAGATTTGAAGAGAAAGAAGAAGTTGGAAAGAAATGAATGAAGAGAGAGAGAGAGAGAGAGAGAGAGAGAAGACTTAATGGTGAAGCAAAGAGAGGTGGAGGGGGGTGGCCCTGTTGTGGCCGGCCATGGGAGGAAATATGGGGGGCACTATTAATTACAAGTTTGCCCCTCCCTAAGCCTACATGCTAACCATGTGATTAGGATGTTTTATCTGTCATTTTTGCCTAGGGGTACTTTGGTCATTATGAAATATTTTAATTTATTTTATAATTGTTTGATTGGTGATTGCTATTTTAGACGTTTGCTAGTTGTGACTTAAGAGACTAACCTAGAGTTGACTTTGACTTTAGTGACTTAGTTAGCAGGGTAGAATGATGTAGGACCCTAATCTAACTCAAGTCGAATTGAGTGTGACTTGGGTACATGAGGAGAATAGGTGCTATGTGTAGTTGGGCCTATTAGCTAGAGTGTTGAATCAACTAATTAGTATATTGGCCCATAGCCCATTTCCCTTAATGAAACCCTAATTTCCCTAATGTGGCCGGCCTAGGGCTCCCCCCTTCCTATTTAATCTCTCCTATTTATTCTTGCCTCTTTTTTACCACTTTTACTTTTGGCAAGAACAAGGTTTGTCCCCTTTGCAATCTTTTCTAATTTCTTTATTTCTCTTCCTTTTTGACTCTAGTCTTTTGTATTAGGATCTAATTGATGTCTATTTACTCTTGGTGGCGAGTAATCTCAGCTTTGATACAATTTGGGGCTTTTGAGTTGTGAGAGGGATTATCCTATATTGAGCTTTTTTATTGAGTTTGACACTTAATAGGTAAACCCCTCATACCACCTCCATTTCTTGATTTCTTTGCATAAATGCATAGATCTAGGTGTCCCCTAGCAGTGGAGTTAGTCTTGTGTGATTTCATGTCGTTTTCGTGTCCGTATCGGACACGTATCAGTGCACGTGTGTATGTGTTTGATGAAATGCCACAAAGGAATTTTATTTGATATTTTTAAAAAGTATTTGAACATATTTGTTGTTTTATATGTATGCATTGATTTTATGCTGGACTGAGTCAATTTTCGAGCCGTGTCCGTCTAAAATAGGACACGAACACGCTTGCAGGAAGCACGGGCAGTGCCCTACTTCTCGAGGGGTTGTTTTCCTCGCACGGGCCACGTGGGAAGCTGCCACTTGGCAGTGAGGTGGGGGCCATGACTGACATGTCAGCCCCTAAGCCTCGTGTCAAGAGGATTCGTGTCAGACATGCAATCCTAAGTGCACTGATTTGTACTGACACGCATGCACGAGAATAACCCTGTCTGATACGGGTCTCGTGTCCGTACTGGACACGTCGAGGACATCTCGTGTGGTGTCGAACGTGTAGCCCTACACGTGGGCATGTGCACGAAGTGTATCGTGTCACGTGTCGTGTCCTGGACCGACTCACACACGTGCACGAGGTTGTGTTTGTCTGTGTGTGTTTGTGCGTGTTCGTGAGGGTCTGAACACATTGTGTCCTGTTGTGGGGAAACCACAAGACTCGTGGGACACGTTGACACATGCACGACATATTATCGACTATTTATTTTGGATTTCCACTTGTATTTGATTTAGATTTTGAGTTTTCCTCTATTTTTCTGATACGTACAATAACCTATGTTTTTCTGAGATTCAAATTGGTTTAATCATTTTTAAATACAAATTTAAATGTTTTATAAATGTTACATCATCACAGATTTGTGATTGTGTGTTGGGTTTCATATGTTATACAAGTTTGGGTTCTTTGAATGTTCATTTCTTGATATGTACTCACATTATACACATTAGTGTACACACTTGATAATCTGAACATTTCTGAACACACATTGATGCATGTACTGTCCTGAACTGGATACTAACTTATACACAACACACACCATGATGAAATCTGTACACTTGATGTCCCATTCCTGAACACCCTTGCTACACTTCACTTGTTTGTAACACACACTCACACTCACTTGTCTTGACACTCGCACATGCGTTCAGTTGTCTGTACTCTTCATTGCACATGTACATTGCCATGACACATTTTATACATGCTGCACACACCTACATATATACTACTGCACACATGAAACCTGAGAACCCATGTCACTCCCAACTATCTATTTACATACGCACACATATGTGTCACTGCTTAACAAAAATCTGATTTATTGCTATACTGAAATCTGTTCATAAACACACACATGCCACTTACCAATACTCTCAACATTTGACACTACTACACTTCATTATCTTCACTTGTCTGCACATCACACTTGCATGTACCCATTCTTGCTATACACTTAGATTGACACCAAAACACACTTGACATTGACATTATGACACCTGATTCACCTTCACTGCATATCCCAAATTCACCCTCTGTTTGTATTAAATTTTACATTGTTTGCAAAACAAACACACACACATGTATATCTGTTGTACATGAAATATGAGAATAACACACTCCCTAACTCACTATTTTTCTAGGAACTGTATAAACACACTTTACTAATTTTGACTGAAACCTAAAAACTGATTTTATGTAGACTGATAACTGAGATTTCCCTATGTGTTAGTGAGCCTGAGAACTTATGCCAACCTGGAATGGTTCACTGTCGACCTAGGTTGAACCCTGAGCACACACCCTCATCTCACAATGGTACACACACACACACACATTGGACTGAAAATACATCCTCACACACACACATGACTAAAATACATCCTCACACGCACACACACTGGACTAAAATACAACCTCACACGCACACACATGTAACCTGTTCAACCACACACTCACCTATATATATATATATATATATATATATATATATATATATATATATATATATATATATATATATATATATATATATCATCCATACACACATATTTGGCTGAAAATCTGAGAACAAATATTGTACTATAAAATAAAATCTGAGAACACACTGTTTTACTGAAAATGAAACCTGAGTTCCTTTCCTGAAATCTGAAACCCGATTGTTATCTTGAGTTCAGGATATATTGCAACATGTTACCTGAGAACTTGGCATGCTTGGGGTCTCATTGAGTTGTTTAGAACTTGTTTACTTTTGTTAAAAATCTGAAAGACACATGCTATTACCTGAGTTTGATTTCGAAGGAGGATTTGGATTTTGAGGTTTAAACTGTGATTTTATTTTACATGGGGTTTGGATGTGTGAACTTTTGGTTTTCAATGTGTTTTGATAATTGAACTTGGTTTGGCTTTTGAAACATAAACCTGAGATTTAATTTGCAACTGAGATTGCTTTGCATGCCATATATAAATCACAGTTCACTATTACATTACCACAGTCAATTACATTCTCCTTGCATTTGATTTCAAACCTGAGTTGCTTATATGAATACCAGAGATTTCCTCTTACACTCACTGCATTTTCTAACTTTGCCACTGCACTTTCACATGTACTCACTGCCACTTGTTTTTCACCTCACTTATTAACATGCCACTCTATAACTCACTGTGCACTGCCTACTTCTTTTTCGTACATTTCATCTCTACTCACAGGCCTCTTTGTTTCATCACTGCCTTCACTATTCTTCACAGCTCTCATGTCTCTCAGTTGCATTCATTAGCCCTGTTTTAGTCATTTTGTCATGCCACAGTTACTCTTCTTTCCCTTTCCCTCTATAGCTATATCTAATGTATGTAGGATTAATGTATATTGATGTATAGCTATATATAATATATAGGCATTATATGTTAGATGATGTGTATGTATGCATGAGATAATTGGTTATGTATGTATAAGCTAATGAAATATTTAGATGCAAGTATGTATGAGAAATTGTGTTTCAAACTGAATGTATATAGCTATGACATATATAGTTTGAGTGTATCCTTTACACATATTTTGTATTAACTTAATGTAAATGTAAAGTGAAAGTGAATGTAACCTATATATCGGATATGTAAATTTATATATACCATGTTTGATATGATATTTAAATTGTTTGTAAATTGATCTATATAGGAATAGTTGATATAGGATATAAATGGTATTGATTTGGTTTTGGCATGTGGTTTGTGAATAGGAGTTTGGCTAGGCCTAGTATGGACTAAACCTAGATTAGAGTTGACTAGTTGACATCATGTTGACTAAAGTTGACCAAGTGTTGACTTTGGCATATAATGACTTAGAATTCAAATAGGATGTATTGTTTTTCTTCATATTACCATTGTGGATACATCTTGACTTGTGTTGCTCTAAATAGGAGTCAGATACCTCATCTCGGACAATATATATTATCAGGACATTCAGATATCAGGTGAGTACATTCTCTGACCATTTCATACTTGATACGATTTACATTTATGCTCTAAATTACTTTACTTGATGTTGTCACGTTGTTAACACGGATTGGTACTATATGGATCCCTTCATGAGATGTTATCCCCTTCGGGAGCATCGGGTTATAGTATGTTATGTACGTTTCACTTTCATCGTGAACTCCGGTGCTTTTACCATTCATGTACACTCTTGTTATTCATGTACTCTCATGTTCACAGAGCCCTCTTGTATACAATCATGTGCACCCATTTATGGGCCTTCATGTGATATCATGTGCAATAACATAACTTGTCTGGATCCTTGTGCATTGATTGGGGTACGGGGGAGTATAAATGGTCATGTGAACAATTCCAAAGTAGTCTACTCATGTGCAAACTCTTAGATTACTCATGTGCAAATTTAAGCCGTTCACATGTCTATCTTGTACTCTACATCACTAGCCACTGTTATCTCTTTACTTATAGTAGATATTTTTTTACAGTCATCTCTTTTACTTCATATATTTTCTAGCGTTTCATGTATCTTACTCTATAGCATATTTACATATCCTGTCATATTATGAACTGCGTGAGATGTATTGTGCTCGCTCTTGTCCTGACTGGACCTGTTGAAAATATTATATATGACATTGAGGAGTTCTGTCCTACCTACTATGGAGCAACCTTAGACGACACCTGCGACTTGGACCTCCAGCAGGATCCATTAGCAGTAGATGTTGATACCCCATAGATTAGGCTTTATCTTATTTTCAGTTGTTATCTCATTGAATACTCATTGTATATATCTGAGATTTTGTGATGATTGGATATTGTGGAGTTGTTATCTTAGACACTTAGATTCTCTCTTATTTCGTATTTTATTGTGGATTCAGATCTTATCTATGTATCTTATCGTACTTTCTACCTTAGCTGTGATTGAGTTGCACATTTCTATATTGTCCTCTATTCGGAGAGTATACATTGTATAGGTACCTTATAATTGTTAGATGTATATGACCTAGGACAGCGTTCTACCATCGATACTACGGCGTAGGCTGGACGTACCCACTTCTCGTGCCCCTACTCTGGGTACGGGTCGTGACAATATCTATAGTTTATTCTAAGGAAGAATGTGTCATACATACGGTGCAATTTAAAATGAAACACCAGATGGTGTGTTGGTGTCGGACAAGTATGTCATGTAGGTTGCTTGACTGGTCTAGTTCGTGAGGGTGGAAATTGTTGGAAGGAAAAGACTAATATTGTGCTCTAAATATCAAAGTCACTGTAGGGGTAACAGTTAACATGGACAGTGGTGGATATTATAAGCCATTGATTTAACTCGTTTAAATAGAAACCAATATATCCCTATCTTTTGCTAATTTAAGAACCTACGTTTCCTTGAGAGGCTTGCCTATATGCTGCATCAATTTTTGTTCTCGAGATTCAATTGAAGATAATATTTTAGGATAGAACGGCTTTGAAAACCAAGGTTGCGATCTTCTACCATAGTTACCTAAATGCACGAGCAAGGGATAAGGGGCAGTATGAAGTTGGTATCGCAATTCCCATCAGATGGAAGAACAGTCTACGAAAAGCATCCTATTTAAAGAGGTGGAGTATACTAAGTTCAATGTTCTACGCAACTTATGAAAATTGGCTAATCGGGGAAGCGAAGAATAGGACTTCTAAGTGGCAACTTCCTAGTGGTATACGAGGATATGAGGTACTTCTGGTTGTAGTCATGGACTTTATGGGAAGCCCTAGTATTACTCATTTAACATTGCTCGTGTATTGGCCATATTTCATCAAGTTTGGTTTTATAGTCCAAATATGGTCATGTGCAATGACGAGTTTAACTAGGTCTTAAAGGATTTTCTAATTGGACATCGATCCTTGATTGAATGAATCATAGGTTTTGATCTATATTGATTAGACGAGATGTTATGAAATTAATCTGCCATTCCTAACAGGTTAGGAGAATCTTATATTGGTTCCAAGTCAAGGGGTCGGGCAATTTTTTTCTGCCGGGTTGGTTTAACTAGGTTGCTAAGTCCCGAGAATATGCCTTCTGTGACTTTTACACTGGTTTTCATGTGGGCACATTGTCGTGCTTTGGGCGCATAGGGTGTAGGCTCATGCAGGCTGCGTGATCGTGGGTTGATCGTGGTGCTGACATGGCCGCATGCTTCGGTGCATGACTGCTCGTGGAGACTGACGTGGCCGTATGCTTCGGTACACGTTTTGATCGTGGGTTTGACCGAGTCAGGGGCTGTTCTGGCTTGGGCGCATAGCCTGAAACAGGGCTATGCGCCCCATTCTGGAGTAGCCTAGAATGGACGCATACGCATATGACCTCACTGGAAGTTTGGGTGCATATGTCTTCACCGGAAGCTTGGGTGCATATGTCTTCATTGGTGGCTTGGGCGCATTAGGCTTCATTGGTGACTTGGGCGCATATGTCCAGTCTGCTGAAATTTTCATGCTTCTACAGTTGCAATCCTTTAAATGATTACCATAATAATTTTAAGTATTATTTTATATTATCAAATAATTCAAATCATATGAATCCAAATCCAAATCACACTCAATATAATAACTTTAAAATAATATTTAATATTTATCAAAACAATTTAAATCATATAAAAGATAAATCTTTAAATCAAATAACATTTCAAATCTAGATTAGACAAACCGTAAAGCCACAATTAGTCAACGTAAGTATTTTAAACAATATTTAAATTATCAACATAATTTAAAGTATAGTTTATAACCACCAAGATAATGTAAATAAATTCAAATATAATCAAATAACTGATTATCATATCAAAATAATACTCGATATCATCAAATGTTATAAGACTTACTTTTATAAATCCAAATCTTTATTTAAAAATAAATGGAAAAAAAATCTTTTATCGCTAATTTTTTTTTTAAAAACCAATTTTTAGAAGACCGAAAATAATAACAACATATTTTATATTCAAATAACAAAATTCGAGAACATTTTTTTAGAAATTTTATTTCAAACCATTAATTTAAAACTAGTTTTTGATAACAAAAGTAATCACAAAATATCTTTTACAAAATTTCGACGAAAATTACTTTTAAATACAATATTTAAAATATATAGAAATAGTTTTAAAAAAATTCGGGACGAGGAGTTACAAATCTGTCCACTTTAGAAAAATTTCGTCCTCGAAATTTAAGGACTACTAGGATAGACGGACTTGGTTGATCGGTAAAAAGATAGTAAGAATTTGTGATAAGAGAAAATAGATGGAAGGGAAAAGCGAATTTCTTTATTGAGAACATTAATCAATTTGGGTGAAAATAGAAGAAGTGAATGGATATGGCTTGGTGTGCACGGACACGATGCACATACAATTTGTTGGTGGAAACAATTTGGAGAGAAATTTGTGTGAAAAAAATAATGGCAAGCTAACATATAAATAGGGTAAAAATCTTGGTTAGATAAGGATTATGATTGTTTAAACCTCGCTAGATAATTCAAAATTAATTTAACCGTTTTTGAAACCAATTCAACCAATCCATAAAAAAAAACTAGATATTCTTTATCTTTATTTTAAACTATTTAAATCAAAATTAGAAAAATTAATTTTCCAATTTAAATTATCATGATAGTTAAATAATTAAATCTAATAAATTTTCGATTATCTTTTTTTATAAATAGTAAAAATACAATAACAATTAATTTCAAAATTTATGATAATAAATACTTAAATTGTTGAAAGATCTCTTTGCAAAAAAATAAAATAAATTACAATTAGTTTTTAAAAATCAAAATATACATGAATTTAACTTCATGTATCTCGCATGCGAATAGAACATATTATTTACAAAAATATTATTTTCTAACTTATCATAAATACTTGTATAACAAGTAGAAATAGTTTTTACGTAGTAGTAAAATAAAATCAAGTTTGAAGAATCTATGGCATACAAAAATATTTACCTTCTATGATATTGATCCACAATAGTTATTTCCTATGAAAATATTTGTAATTAAAACTTTTGTAAAATTTTTTTAAAATACTTCGTATATACTGATTCGCTCTAGACGTACGAATACCAACATAAAATAATTATCCAAAAAAATCATAGTAAATTTTAGGGGGTTTACATCCTACCCAACTTATAAGAATTTCGTCCTCGAAATTAAGAAATAATTAGGTAGGCAGGGTTGAGGAGTTATAAAGAGTTTACCATATGGAAACACAATCAAATAATTGGTCGAGGCGAAGGAACGACGTTTAATCAAAACATACAATTAGATAATCATGATTTAGCTAATAAATCATGGACATGGTTAATTAACGCAAGAAAGAAAAGATTAGGGGTTTTAAGTAGATCAAGAGAAAACAAAAATTGAAGATTAATAAGGAATTGAGTAGATTAAGATAACATAATTAGAGACTTGGATATATTTGTTCATTGAGAGTAAATTGTATGATAGTCGTCAAGGTTTGGGTACGATTAAGGAAATACTTCTAATCATTCTTAGGTTTCCAAACGATTAGAAAGTCGCGATAGTGGATTAAGGTCGAAGGAAAGGATGAGTAGTTTAAGACGAGGATATAGTCACGGGTTAGTAATGGCTAACTACACGTGGCCATAAGTGATAGGACAACTAAAGGGGATACTCTGTATGAGTGATTTCGCCCTTCTAAAATAGGTGAAAGACAAAAGCAATAAAGGGTTCAAGAAGCTACGATCGAATACAATTACGGTTTTCAAAGGCGATTGAATAGTTTCAAAAGGGATTGTCAAGGCAAACGTGGATGAGATCCTAAAGGGCTAGTACATTTGTTAACTATATCTCAATCCACGTAGAGTAATCGCAAGAAAGGCGAACCAAAATGTACTTGGTTGATCAGACCATTATGCACCCGTTCTGATTAGGCAATACGTTAGTAGGAGCTCTTCCAATAAACATATATCGTGAACAAGCTCGATAAAGAATAAGCTTGCAAAACTAGGCTATATTAGCAGCGTTAGTCAAGATAGTCAAAATATAAGTAGGGAAATAATGATGAAAGAAATCAAATAGTCCAAGATCCTTAAATCTAAGTCTTGTTTGAAGTTTCGGCCTATACAATCGTCTTAGCGTTTCCTTGTCTATGGCTTGGTTGGCTAGATGAGTTAGGGTCCTCTAAATTATACATTCTAAGTAAACTTATTAATATGGGTCATAAGGACAAGGGATTGTTAGGCCGTGAGGCATTCTACCCAACTTACAAGAGTTAATGAGTAGTGTGATGGAACAAGGGAACATATCTATCTAGTGTGGGTTTCTTCCTAGCCACTATCAAGCACGAAAGAAGGATAAGAATTTACGGTAAAGAAAATCAAGCAAGATGCAAATCAAGGAGTCAAACGAGAGTTCAAAGACGAAATCGAAGAAAGAAGTCAAGTATGTGGATGAGATCCTAGACTCTAATCCTATATGCAGGCTTGCTTGGTACGGTGAAGTAACCAAACAATTTATCTTGACCTGCATAGGCTACCACAAAAACTTGTAACGCCCAGTCCCAAAATACGTAGGACTTGGAACGTAGACATGTCAGCCGTATAATAAATATACGTAAGCTGTAAATGCAGTAAAACCACAGCTACTAATCTCATCCACGAAATGAAAGAAATAAAGATATCATGTAATAACCATGATTTGTCTTTATTCAAAATGTTGGGCGGAGACAAATCTACTACCAACTATTTAAAAGAAAAGAAGTACATAACATGAAATAATTTAGCGAAGGTAGCAATAACGGCCCAAGACACGTCATCTTTGAAGGGATGGAGAAGATCACGATCTCGGCTAGAATACCTGCGGAAGACAAGAACACACACCTGAAGAGATCACCAGGTCCTTAGAGAGACGTAACAAGATACATAATATCATGCCATATAAACTGAATAAATACTGCTAAATAATAAGTCAATCAGATCATAACATGGTCCAATACTCCACCCTTAAATTAGCGCACCATCCCCCCAACCAAACAAGGATAGGAGATGGTACACTAACCCACGATGAAGTATCTTTCCAAGTCACGAATCCAATATGGTATCCGGACCACAACAGGGTTCGGTACCTTCTCATCGGAGTAGTGAGCCACACATACAACCAAACAAGGACAAGATGTAGCAAACTAGTCTGCGATAAGTTATTGTTCCAAGCCACGGTCAGAAACAAGTACACAAACTAAGAGTACTCGTCCTAACTGATAAGGTAGCCTAACCAGTCTAAGTGTATGCAGTTTTAAGAAAATCCTCCAACGCATGAGCCCTGGCTAAATTGGGATCGGCATGGCCCCCCTTAGGGCACCAGAGGCCCAATCAGTAAGAGCATAACATTTTGAAGAACGTTAGTGGCCGTCAGTAAAATAAGGGTCATCTCACACCGTATCTCCAACGGAGCATCTGGATCACAAATGGGAAGTGTATAATAGCCCATACGCTAAAGAATTGTCCTCCCCACCCCATGCCTACTATGTTGAATCCACAACATGTATAACCTCCATAACTGCCAAGTCAAACTATCATGCAATACTATTAGCGATTAATTCTATCGCACGGCTTATACGTACTGGTGGCCAGCCAGTCACGCATGTCCGAGTTCTACATACAACACATGACTTCATGGCACAAACGTGTCAAGGCCAATGTATGCAACACAACAAAGGTAGTTCCTTAAATTTAGGGTTAATGAGCATAAAAAAACTAAGTACAGAAAATAGAACTACACAGTAAAATCTATCTAATCATAACAGTATAGCACAGTTTATTTTACAAAAAATAAATGATGAATAAATGCATGAATATGAGCTAAAGTAAAATAAACAGCTAATGGCAAGGTATCTTGTCTGAGGTCCTTGCTGGTAAAATCGATAATCCCGTTGGGTACAGAATAGTCACAGGGCTACACAAGATGAACTCAGACGATGTGATTAACTTCTAAAAAACCAAATATAAAATATTCTGGAAAATTTTTAGGAAAAGTATATAATGTGTTTTTTTTCGTCAGCATTTCGAAACTTCAAACGGTTCATGATTCTGATTCTTGGTTCTCCCAGAATCTCGAAAACACTAAAACGTGTCAGATTTCGGACAACTGCCACTCCACAAATTTTCCAGAAAATTAAGTTCGGAATTTATGAAAATAAAACTTACATTCAGAAAATATACCTTAATACGATTCCAACAAAAAAAAATGGAGGTCAAACGGAGTCTGGAGTTATGGTCATTCGAAGTTGTTACAAGCTTTAAAAATTGAGGTTGAATTTATGACGAATTTTGGGCTTGGTTATGACGAAAAAAAAAGAAAATTTTTGACATGGATGTTTGAAAGAAGATTTTATTCATAGATTCGATAGATATATATAATGGCTAGCAAGTAGCTAATTATGATAGGATTAGAATTAAATCAATAAGGATGATTAGGATTACCAACTAATTTGGATAGGAATATGATTGGTTTAAATAAGAAACGATCTAATTAATGCTAGATATGATTCCAATAGGATAATAATTTCTAATGGATAAATCTTTCCAAAAATTTAAATTAAATAAATTATTAAAACAAATCAATTTGGTTGCAATCCTTTAAATGATCACCATAATAATTTTAAGTATTATTTTATATTATCAAATAATTCAAATCATATGAATCCAAATCCAAATCAAACTCAACATAATAACTTTAAAATAATATTTAATATTCATCAAAATAATTTAAATCATATAAAAGATAAATCTTTAAATCAAATAATATTTCAAATCTAGATTAGACAAATCGTAAAGCCACAATTAGTAAACGTAAGTATTTAAACAATATTTAAATTATCAACATAATTTAAAGTATAGTTTATAACCACCAAGATAATTTAAATAAATTCAAATATAATCAAATAACTGATTATCATATCAAAATAATACTCGATGTCATCAAATATTATAAGACTTACTTTTATAAGTCCAAATCTTTATTTAAAAAATAAATGGACAAAAATCTTTTATCACTAAATTTGTTTAACCAATTTTTAAAAGACCGAAAATAACAACAACATATTTATATTCAAATAACAAAATTCGAAAACATTTTTTAGAAACATTATTTCAAACCATAAATTTAAAACTAGTTATTGATAACAAAAGTAATCACAAAATATCTTTTACAAATTTTGATGAAAATTACTTTTAAACACAATAATTAAAATATATAGAAATAATTTTAAAAAAATTCGGGAAGAGGAGTTACAAATCTACCCACTTTAGAATAATTTTGTCCTCGAAATTTAAGGACTACTAGGATAGACGGACTTGGTTGATCGGTAAAAAGATAGTAAGAATTTGTGATAAGAGAAAATAGATAGAAGGAAAAAGAGAATTTTTTTATTGAGAAAATTAATCAATTTGGGTGAAAATAGAAGAAGTGAATGGATATGGCTTGGTGTGCACAGACACGATGCACATACACATTTGTAGGTGGAGAAAATTTGGAGAGAAATTTGTGTGAAGAAAATAATGGCAAGCAAACATATAAATAGGGTGAAAATCTTGGTTAGATATGGATTAAGATTGTTTAAACCCCGCTAGATAATTCAAAATTAATTTAACCGTTTTTGAAACCAATTCAACCAATCCATTAAAAAAAACTAGATATTCTTTATCTTTATTTTAAACTATTTAAATCAAAATTAGAAAAATTAATTTTCCAATTTAAATTATCATGACAATTAAATAATTAAATCTAACAAATTTTTAATCATCTTTTTTATGAATAGTAAAAATACAATAACAATTAATTTCAAAATTCTTGATAATAAATACTTAAATAGTTGAAAGATCTCTTTGCAAACAAATAAAATAAATTACAATTAGTTTTTAAAAATCAAAATATACATGAATTTAACTTCATGTACCTCGCATGCGAATAGAAAATATTATTTACAAAAAATATTATTTTCTAACTTATCATAAATACTTGTATAACAAGTAAAAATAGTTTTTACGTAGTAGTAAAATAAAATCAAGTTTGAAGAATCTATGGCATATAAAAATATTTACCTGCTACGATATTGATTCACAATAGTTATTTCCTATAAAATTATTTGTAATTAAAACTTTTGTAAAAAGAATTTTAAATACTTCGTATATACGGATTCGCTCTAGACGTACGAATACCAACATAAAATAATTATCAAGAAAATCATAGTAAATTTTAGGCGGTTTACACTAATATATATGTAACTTCAAGTCCTAACCCACACTAATGCCATATGTCTGGCTATGCACCTTGCCTGCACATTTGCACAGATAAGGCATACTCTCCCCTGCTGCTTGGTTTCCGTCTCTCCCATCTAAATAGTACTACTACCATATATATACAGGATATCTAATAGACAATAGGAGCTAGACTTCTAATTGTACGGTGGACAGAACCATACTTGTATGCAGGGCACATGCTAAGCTAAGACCTGATCACATCAGAGGGGCTATAGCTAAGGTGAAGGACTGACCGTAATGGAACCTATACTGGACTGAAAATTCAAACAAAGAGGGAGAACGAACATCAGATCCTTTAAGGATTTAATGAGGGGCATGGACAAGGCAATATGTGAGTTGAACTCATAGGCAAACCCAGTTAAGAACATCTGATACCACATTGGGGTGAACAGAACCTAATTCTAAAGTGGACAGGTAAAAGGCTACCTGTCACGCCTCACTCCCAAATATATGAGATTTTGGCATAAAATGGCCAGCTGATACAACCTAGAGTGAACTGTCCAATATAATGGACTCACTTAGGCATACTACGCTGTAAAAGTAACTAACCAACACAGGCAAACATCTAAATCTCATCCACAGAAATCATAAAGGAAAGTACTGAAATAAAAGCAGAGTAGTCTGAATATCCAAATACAACTGAATGGAAATACAAGTCTAGGGGAAACAATCCCACAGTACATCAGAATAAAAATATAGAAAAAGGAAGATAACTAGCTAAGAGCAACGGCTAACTAGATAATGAACTCTCAACCAAAGTAGCAGCATACCTTGGATCAAGGAAACTCCTCAGGGAACACCTCGAGGTCCTCTACAACGTATTTTGTCTCAACTCTGGAACTGTATATCATCGAGTACAGATGCTCGTCGAAATCTCGAAAGGAACCAGGTCCTCAAGGGACATAGCAAGATACAAATAGGAACATGCCATAAAGTAAATACTGATATAAACATAAAGGGGTGAGCTAACCAATCTACGTGAATGCATCTGAAAACAACTTTGGAACGTATGGGTGGGTAGATAAGGGAATGGCATCGAGTCACGGGACGATGTCGGATCACGAGCCGATGTAAACATACAACACTAGTATACTTACCGACCGTACCTAGCGTGCAGCTAGTAGCCGCTACCGAACGTATCCCCTAGTAGGTGTATGGCCCATAACCTAGTATCATGCCCATAACCGAGTCCCCCCTGACGCTAGAATAATGTAATTGTTTGTCCTATACGCCTACTGGTTGTCTTTTCCGTCCAAAAATGCACAAGTCGCCTCCACGACCCGAATATCTACTCTCAATGAAGCGTCAGCTATCTAGAACCATCACTACTCTATATGTGCCGTCACACGTGCCACTCGTACTGATGGAAGTCGAGAGCGTCAGTGCGTGCCATGCCTTGATCTCACTTGGTGTTGTGTCGTAAAGCGTGTCATGGTCATAGGAGTTACAACAACAACTCCGCAGCTGAGGGTGCATCGCCTAGATCTAAGTCAAGTATGTATCTCTAAGTGTCGATGCCATCATCGACTACGCCCGAGGCAACTCTCGGACTCAACTAACTAAGTCTATGCTAACAAGAGTATAATAAATTATATGTAGAAACAGTAATACGAGACAAGGTATACTTGCCTGCAACTCCGTAGTGCGCAAGCAATGCTCCGGTCCCTCCTGTCTCGATCACGTCGTCAGAGAGACCTACAAATACAACAAAAGTGTGAATTCCTATATATAACTTGCATGTAAAATAATTCATGTGTAACTTTTGCTCAATAATAAGTATGTGAGACATCTACTGTGTGTGAGACATCTACTGTGTGTGTGAATATATATATATATATATATATATATATATATATATATATATATATATATATATATATATATATATATTTATGAGGATATATATATATATATATATATATATATATATATATATATATATATATATGTTACATTTTTATGAGGATATATATATATATATATATATATATATATATATATATATATATATATATATATATATATATACCATATATACACAAGGAAAATATATATAAAACGTCTATATACATATAAAAGATATATATGCTATACACACATAAAGAAAACATATATATATATATATATATATATATATATATAAGATGTATATATACCTATAAGGGAAATATATATAAGTAGTATGTATACGGGAAAATATATACGATTGTATATAGGAAAATATATAAGAGCTATATATACAGAAAGAGGTATATAGTGAAGAACAGTTGGCAACTCTAGAGGGGGGGTGAATAGAGTTTATATAGAAAATAACCAATTAAAATTAACTCTTACACGAATAATAAATAATCAGAGTAAAATGCGGAAAATAAATGGAGAGCAAAAAAGCATACGCAAATACAGCAATTTTAACCTGGTTTCCCTCGTGGAGGACTAGTCCAGGCCTGAGAACTCTAGCTCGGAATTAAATCCACTATTTGTGAAATAGTAGTTTACAACTCGTGCCTTTACTTCAGAAGAGCACGTCAACTTCTAACAGAGGATCGCAGTGACGATTTGCTTGGAATTGTCCAAGCGACTTCTTCAACTCTTGCACAAGAATCCTAACTGAGAGATACTGAGCACTCGAGACTTAGGAGGCTTGTGGCTAGTAGATGGGAAGGGTATGGCTTATTTGAGCTATAAGAGAGAAGAGAAGAGAAGATTGGATGATTTGAAATGAGAGAATTCATGGCCTATTTATAGTGTTTTTATAGGCAGAATTCGGCCAGAATTCGGGTAGGAAATTTCAAATATTTGGCCGTTGGACAACTAGCAACCAGCTAACCCTAAAATTAGGGTTCCTGATTTCTAGGGGACAGAGTTCGGCCCGAACTCTGTGTGGAGGCAGAGTTCGGCCCGAACTCTGTCTCCAGAGCACAGAGTGGTTCTAAGGGGACCATTGGCCAATTTCTGGTTTGGTGGAGCTTGGGATTATCGGGTAGGCTATAGTCTAAGTTTCAAGAGCTTAGCATTACTCAGATTACATTAGTCTAGACTCAAATAAAGTGTAAAATACAGACTCGAATTCAACTGAGAAGCGGAGGCTGAGCTGTCGTTTGTCTTGAGCTTAATGCAGACGTCGTGTGTCGTATTGAATTATTACAGATATTATTGAGTCAATGTTGTCAATATTTGGTTGACTGTGACTTTGTGTCAACAATCTCCCCAATATTGATAATTGGCAAAATAATATATGTATATTCAACATTCATACCTGGACACAGTTGATTATAGCAACATAGCTCCCCCATAATCGATGCCGAGCTAGAAGTAATAGCTTTCCCGTAATCAGTGAACGGTGCTGAGCTAGAAGCAATAGCTCCCCCGTAAATAATGTATTGAACCTGTTGGCCTGATAATATCTCCAAAAAGCACAAACAAGCACAGATATACGAAAGAAACAAATATATCCAGAATATACATAGTTCTCCCCCTTTTGGCATTTAGCAATATAGATTGCAGATGAATGAATAGCATATAAACTGCAGTAGACAATTAATAGTGATGCAACCACACCAAGCAGAGAAGAAACAGTATATGAATAATCAAAATGAGTCACTAATATAAAACTACGATAAGCATAAAATGTCATCACACAGAACCAAATGACAAACTACCAGAGTTTTAAGAACAACCAAGTACAAAAAAAATCCAAAAACAAACTAAATAACTAGAAATCAAAATGCATCAACTAAGATCATCATCAGCAGCAACAGCAGATAGTAGCCAATCTCCATTACGAAGCACGAGAGGGTCCAGGAGTGTTTGAAGGACCGGGGAAGGAGCGACTGGGGTCCACAAAAGCAGCATCTGGATCCATGTAGCGCATGACCCACGGATGATCAATGCGATGGCCCGCGCGCTCAGGATCCCGCTCCATGGGAATGTGCAGATGATGAGACAGGAAATACCGTATATCATGCAGGGAGTTGCCGAGGGCACTCATCTGCAGAGTAGTACGATAGTCCAGCTGAGTCCAGCGATCGTCCTCAAGAGCAAAACGATCCCGGAGCATAGTCTGAATAGACTCAAGAGTGGCAGGTGGAGGTGGTGCATCCTGACCGAATGAAGGTGCGTCAGGCTCCTCATCATCAGACTGCTCAGAAGTCTCAGGAGAGGCGACGACTGCCTGAAGACATCGTGCCTTGGACAGGAAAGCAGGAGCAGGCAAGAACTGACAGTCATGAATAGGAATGATGAACGCACGAAAAACCATAGGAAGGTATAAAGGATAAACCAAGGCTCTTGGTTTCTTCCTGCAGTTTATCATCCAGTCCATCATTGTCCTTGGAAGATTGAAGGGGATACGATAATGAAGATGATATAAAGCAGAGATCTCAAAGTATGTAACTTCATCGGTGGAACCAGCTTTTGGCAAGATAGTGTTGAAAATGATTCGATGAAGCTCATAGAAATATGGGTTGAGGTGCTTGGCCATAAGCTTGCGAGGACTTATGTTAGGGGCACATAATTCCTCCTTGAATCCTTCAAGAGAAGTTTCACCAACAAATTGGAATTGGCGAGCTTCCACAAGCTTATCCCAAGTATCGAGATCGTGAAGTGCAAGATACTCGCCCAACTCAGAAGCATCAAAAGCAATATCAATACCGGCAACCCGGGAGTAGATGTGGGTTGCATCGTGAGTCAAGTTACAATAGAACATTTGGATGGCGCTACGGTAAATGACAAAGTTTGAGGCAACTAACTCATCCAAACATAGATCACGAAACAATGATTCATATTGAGAAAAGATTATAAAATTTATAGGATGTCCCCCGAACACCGGACGAGTCCGAAAGTCGCTAAACCACTCGTTAGAAGCGTCTAGCGACACGAACAATCGGTCGTCATATGTGGTAGGATCGTGGGGACTAGGCGGGTTGAACAACGGATGAATGGGTTGTTGTTCAGCTACTTGCTCAATGGAAGGAGGAGGATTCGAAGAGGAAGCACCCTCGGTTCGGATCCTCTTCCCACGATTGGGCAAGCGAGGAGCCATTTGCAAGAAATTAGAGAACTTGAAATTGAGAGAAAGAAGGAGATATACCTGAAATCAACAACAAACAGTGGAAAAGAATGATGAGAAACCCCTTTCCCTTGATTTTGAGGAGTAATGGAGCACTCTAGATAGAAAACTAGGGTTAGGGTTTGTAGAAAAAAGTTTGGAGAGGTGGAGAAGAAGGAAAGAATGAAGGGGGGAGATGAAAACCCGAAAATAAAGAGAGGGTTTTCTTTGGTCGGAGGGAATCTGGACCGTATGATCTAAAATGATCAAACGGCTGAGGCTGTCCCCGACGCTGGAACAATGGGACCGAACTCGGCCCAAACTCTGTATGGGGCAGAGTTCGGCCCAAGTTCTGGATTAGTCTTCCAGAACAGAAAGATGGGCAAGAAGATAGAAAAAATGGTTAAGTGTTGAAAAAAGAGTTAGAAATGAGGATAAAAGTTTGATGGAATCAATCAAGTAGATAGTGAGGTATACTAATATCAGAGTGAACTTAGAAAATATCAAGTAGGCAATAATAAATTAAAACGAACCATATAATAAACAAAGAAATATATTATAATTCAATAGTTTGAATTTGCCATGGGTTAGCTGCAGGGGCCGGATCCCAGCTAGCGGTAGTCCTGAGGACTAGTGCACCATTTCGCTTAGGCTTTTACGCCTTGTTGTCAGAAGGACCCTTTCGGCTTGTACCCATAGCAAGTTCATCGTAAGAGAATCATAATATAATCGATATTTATGCAGGTGAGTTTCAATTTATGACAGCTTCATCTAAAATTCCAAGTTCACGACAAAGGAAATTGAAGCGCTCTTCGGATAATAGCTTAGTAAAGAAATTTACTAGCTGATGATCAGTGTCAATAAACTCTAAGTTAATCGTACCATTTTGCTGATGATCACGCAAAAAGTGGTGTCTAATCTCAATGTGTTTTGTGCGTAAATGACAGATAGGGTTCTTAGTCAAGTTAATAGCACTAGTATCGTCACAGAATATAGGAATATGCATGAAAGATAAATTATAGTCCTCAAGGGTTTGCTTCGTCCACAGAATTTGTGCACAACAACGCCCAGCTGCTATGTATTCAGCTTCTGTTGTGGATAGTGCGACAGAATTCTGTTTCTTGCTAAACCAAGAGACTAAAGCCTTTCCTAATAAATGGCACGTACCGCTCGAACTTTTACGGTCGACCTTGCACCCAGCGAAGTCAGCATCAGAGTAACCAATGAGGTCAAATGATGTTAACTTAGGATACCATAGGCCCACTGTAACCGTACCCTTAAGGTATCGAAAGATACGCTTAACCGCGGTCATGTACGATTCCTTAGGATTTGCTTGATATCTAGCACACAGACAAACGCTAAACATTATATCAGGGCGACTAGCAGTAAGATAAAGTAAGCTGCCTATCATACCTTGATACTTACGTTGATCAACGAGTTTGCCGCTCTCATCTGGTTCGAGTTTGGTTGAAGTAGCCATTGGAGTGCTGATTGGTTTGACGTTGTCAAGATCGAACTTCTTCAGCATGTCCTTGGTATACTTCGATTGACAGATGAAAGTTCCATTAGCCATTTGTTTTACTTGCAGACCAAGAAAGTAGTCGAGCTCTCCCATCATGCTCATCTCAAATTTCGTCTGCATACACTTGGCAAATTCTTGACAGAGGGTTTCATCAGTAGAGCCAAAAATGATATCATCAACATAAATTTGAATTAACAGAATAGTGTCTTTAAAAGATTTTATAAACAGTGTAGTGTCAATTTTCCCTTTTGAAAAACCTTTCTCAAGCAAGAAGCTACTTAGCCTTTCATACCAAGCTCTGGGGGCTTGTTTGAGGCCGTAAAGCGCTTTCTTCAGCTTGAACACGTGGTCGGGAAATTTGCGATTTTCAAAGCCAGGGGGTTGTTTGACATAAACTTCCTCCTTAATAAAACCATTCAAGAAAGCACTTTTTACATCCATTTGAAATAATTTAAAGTTTCGATGATTAGCAAAAGCACAAAGCATCCGAATGGATTCTAGTCTAGCAACAGGAGCATACGTCTCATCGTAGTCGATACCTTCCTCTTGGTTGTATCCTTGAGCTACTAGACGAGCTTTGTTACGTGTGACTGAACCATCTTCATTCACTTTGTTTCTAAATACCCATTTAGTACCAATTATTGAGTGATTAGCCGGTCTTGGGACTAATTCCCACACTTGGCTCCTCTCAAATTGGTTGAGTTCTTCTTGCATAGCAGAAATCCAAAATTCATCATTAAAAGCTTCAGAAATGTTTTTAGGCTCTACTTGTGAAATGAAGGCAGTGCTAGCAACGGAGTCTCTTAGTGATGATCTAGTAGTTACTCCACGTGAAACTTCACCTATAACTAAATTTTCTGGATGAGAAGGTTTGAAAGAAAAATTTTTAGGCAAACCCTCCAGAGAATTAGTTTCGATTGAAGTATTCATTGGAGTATAAGTTGATGGCTCAACGTCATCATCAAGAGTACTTACTGCAGTGTTATCTTCATCAAAAGTCATATTTGTTGACTCTTCCATAATTAGTGAGCGTTTATTGAAAACTCTATATCCCTTACTCTTGGCGGCATAACCAAGAAAGATACCATCGTCAGCTTTGGCATCAAATTTGCCTAAGTTGTCTTTGGTGTTAAGGATAAAACATCTACAACCAAAAACTTTAAAATAAGAAACATTGGGGGTTCTCCCAAACCAAAGCTCAAAGGGTGTTTTCTTCGTAATGGGACGAATAAGCACCCTATTCAAAATGTGGCATGTTGTACTGACAGCTTCTGCCCAGAAATATTTCGGAAGTGAAAATTTATTCAACATGACTCTAGCCATATCGCCGAGAGTCCTATTCTTCCGCTCCACAACACCATTTTGTTGTAGAGTTCTAGGACAAGAAAACTCATGATCAAAACCATTTGCATTACAAAAATTTTTAAAATCATAATTTACGAATTCGCCTCCATGATCACTTCGAATTCGAGTAATCATGTAGCCTTTTTCGTTTTGAACTTTCTTTACAAAAACTTTGAAAACAGAAATAGCATCGCTCTTATTTGCGAGAAAGAAAACCCAAGTAAATCTTAAAAAATCATCAACAATAACAAATGCATAAAGCTTGCCACCAAGACTGGCTATTCTACTAGGACCAAATAAATCCATATGAAGTAGTTGCAGGGGTCTGGTAGTACTTACAGAGTTGATGGAATGAAAAGAGGATTTGGTTGCCTTGTTTAGTTCACATTCGGCACATACCGTGTCCTTTTTTGAATGTGATGTCGGGCAATCCTCTCACTAGCTTCTTGGTCGATAGCCTGGATATAGCATCCATGTTGGCATGACCAAGACGCTGGTGCCAAAGTAGTCGTTCGTCTTTGTGGGCATATAGACATCTTTCTGCATTGTTAGTATTTATAGAAAGATAGAAAATATAGATGTTGTCCTCTCTTTTCCCTTCAAAAGCAATGTCTCCCGTTGACCTATCATAGATGTAACAATTGTTTTGTCCAAAGTTAATATCATATCCATGATCAGCAAGATGACTAATGCTGAGCAGGTTATGCTTTAACTCGGTCACTAGGCAGACATCCTTTATTACAGGAGAAGGAGGATGACCAATGATACCATTACCTATTATGTGCCCTTTGAGATTGTTACCGAAGGATACGTATCCTTCTCTCTTCATCGATAGTGATGCAAAAAGATTTGCGTCTCCCGTCATATGTCGCGAGAATCCACTATCGAGAATCCACTTACTTTCAGTTGAGGAGGGAAGGTCCACCTACATCAAGAGTAGATGTGACCTTTGGTACCCGAGTTCTTGAGGGTCCTAAAAAGTTAGTCTTTGGAAACCATACATATATCTTTTTATCTACTAGTCTTCTAACTCTACACTGTGGTGAGATGTGTCCATGTGATCCACAGTAAGTACAGATAGCATTTTTATTCACATTAGGAGCATGAGAATGATATCTATAATGAGCAGAAGTATGATTATTAGCATGATGATGATGAGTATGCATAGAATGCTGTGGAGTGGCATGGTGATATTGTCTATGGTGATGTGGTTTATATGGCATGGCATTGTGATGTTGTCTATATGGCATGATATGATGATTTTGTCTATATGGCATGACATTGTGATGTTGTCTATATGGTATGACATGATGATCTTGTCTATATGGCATGACATGGTGATGATTTCTATATGTAGAGTGATGTTGGTTGTGTCCTTGTGCAGCATGATGAGTATGAGAAGTATTCTTACGTGCACGTGGTTTTTGTGTTTTATGAAAGTTAGTGTATATAAAAGCATGGTTACGTGCTGCATGAGGATGATGTGGTTTACTAGCATGAGTGGTGCTGTGCCCATGTGATTGGGTTTGAGGTTGAGCAACCTGTTTTCCCAATTTGGTTTCTAATCTCTTAGAAACAGCTTGCAGTTCATCAACCTTAATATTTAAGCCATATATCTTAGTCATTGAAACCTTGTGTCTACTCTTTTCTTCAGCAAGCAACGTGTTGAGTGTTGTGATTTCTTGTATCTGTTGCTCAATACGTGTTTCAGCATCATGTAAGCTTAATTTAAGCTTGGATACTTCATTAGTGACATCAGTGGGTGACGTGTCTCTAACATTATCAAGAAGTAAAGAAATTCTTTGTATTTCGTCTTCAAGACTTTTGATTTTGTCCTTGGCATGTTTGTATTTACCGATGACCTTTTTGTGATCATCGAGTAAATCAGTGAAGGCTTCGCCAAGTTCATCAAAAGAGAAGTCATCTAAAGTTTCGTTAGATACCTTGTTGGAAGTTGCCATTAAGCACACATTTGCTGTATCTTGAGGAGAGTCCTTTTCTTCCTCGGAGTCACTCGCTTCACTTTCATTCCAAATACTTGTGTTGGCATATTTCCTTGATGAGAACTTCTTGTATGGCTTCTCATAGCGGTTGCTCTTCTTCAAGAATGGACAGTCTTTTCGGACGTATCCAGTCTTCTTGCAACCATAGCAGGTTGGCTCTTCTTCGCCGTCTTCTTGTGATTCCTTCTTCCTTCAATTGAAGCGAAGGAATTTTCTGAAGTTGCGAACCATGAGAGCTTGGTCTTCATCATCCGAGTTGTCGTCTTCGGTCTCATCGTGATCAGCCCTTCGTCGATGAGCTTTGAGTGCGATCTCCCTGGTCTTCGGAGCAGGCTCTTCGAAGTCCTTGAGGTCAAGCTCGTGAGTCATGAGCTTACCCATCAAGGTCTCCATTGACATTGTTGTGAGATCGTTTCCTTCTATGATGGCTGTCACCTTAGGGTTCCAAATCTTTGGTAGCCCTCTGAGTAGCTTGCGAATCTTCTCGTGGTTTGAGTATTGCTTGCCAAGCAAGGATAGAGGATTGATGATGTCGAGGAATCTTATGAACATTTGAGTGATCGTCTCATTTGGCTTCATCTTGAAAGCCTCATATTCTTGAGTGAGACGGCTTATCTTAGATTCCTTGACTTGTGTGGTTCCTTCATGCGTCACTTCTAGAAGTCTCCATACTTCATGAGCAGTGGTGCATGTAGAGACCCTGTTGAACTTATTCCTGTCTATAGCACAGAATAAAGCATTAATAGCTCTAGCGTCTAGACTTGCCTGTTTCTTCTCCTCGACAGAATATTTGTCGTATGGTTTCTCAATGAGGTCACCATCGACAACTATCCTGGCGGGCTTTTTGTAACCGTCAGTGACGACAGTCCACAGGTCAAAGTCTAGAGACTTAAGATAGAAGCTCATCCTTGTTTTCCAATATGTGTAGTTAGTTCCATCAAATAGGGGAGGCCTATGAGTGGACTGACCTTCACCATGATTGGAAATCAAGGATTGTGTGGTTGCCATGGATCAGCTCTTAGGATGTTATTCCTTGTAAAGAGAACAGAGCTCTGATACCAATTGAAGAACAGTTGGCAACTCTAGAGAGGGGGTGAATAGAGTTTATATAGAAAATAACAAATTAAAATTAACTCTTTCACGAATAATAAATAATCAGAGTAAAATACGGAAAATAAATGGAGAGCAGAAGAGAATACGCAAACACAGCAATTTTAACCTGGTTTCCCTCGTGGAGGACTAGTCCAGGCCTGAGAACTCTAGCTCAGGATTAAATCCACTATTTGTGAAATAGTAGTTTACAACCCGTGCCTTTACTTCAGAAGAGCACATCAACTTCTAACAGAGGATCGCAGTGGCGATTTGCTTGGAATTGTCCAAGCGACTTCTTCAACTCTTGCACAAGAATCCTAACTGACAGATGCTTAGCACTCGAGACTTAGGAGGCTTGTGGCTAGTAGATGGGAAGGGTATGGCTTATTTGAGCTATAAGAGAGAAGAGAAGAGAAGATTGGATGATTTGAAATGAGAGAATTCATGGCCTATTTATAGTGTTTTTATAGGCAGAATTCGGCCAGAATTCGGGTAGGAAAATTCAAATATTTGGCCGTTGGACAACTAGCAACCAGCTAACCCTAAAATTAGGGTTCCTGATTTCTAGGGGACAGAGTTCGGCCCGAACTCTGTGTGGAGGCAGAGTTCGGCCCGAACTCTGTCTCCAGAGCACAGAGTGGTTCTAAGGGGACCATTGGCCAATTTTTGGTTTGGTGGAGCTTGGGATTATCGAGTAGGCTATAGTCTAAGTTTCAAGAGCTCAGCATTACTCAGATTACATTAGTCTAGACTCAAATAAAGTGTAAAATACAGACTCGAATTCAACTGAGAAGCGGAGGCTGAGCTGTCGTTTGTCTTGAGCTTAATGCAGACGTCGTATGTCGTATTGAATTATTACAGATATTATTTAGTCAATGTTGTCAATATTTGGTTGACTGTGACTTTGTGTCAACATATAGGAAATTATAAAAGGGTTTTTTTTCGGAAAGAGGAAAGAGGAAAATATATATGATGTATATACATAAAGAAATATATATAGCCTACGCACACTGCCAAAAGCAAGTCCCCTCATATCACATATACAAAAGAGTAACCTACAAGAATTATTTGTACGTCCCAATGTCACACTCACATAATGTTCATTCATATAAATAATGTATACATTAGAACCTATAGTATGTATGCAAAAGAATAATGTGAAGGAGGCTAGCAAACATTCCATTCTCCCACAGTGCAATGGCATGGGGGAAGAACCCATGCTATTGTGGACAAGGTGTCACCCCCACTTTTCTGAATATGGCTAATATAGTCATTTATAATATCTCACTATTTTTATATTATTTAAATACTATTTTTAGTGTTTTATATTATTATTTAAATAGGTATTTTATTTATAGAGTTTTTATTTAATAAAGTTTAATATATTTAATATATATATATATATATATAATAAAATAATTAGTTTTTGTTTATAAATAAATTATGATTTTATTTGTATATATTTAGGTAATATTTCATTTATCAGATATATATAAATATATATATTTATATTAATGGGTAAATATTATGGGTTTATTTTATATAAATAAATATATGTATATGTGTAAATATATAAAATACGTATGTATGTATGTATGTATGTATGTATGTATGTATGTATGTATGTATGTATGTATGTATGTATGTATGTATGTATGTGTGTGTGTGTGTGTATATATATATATATGATTTATATACATATATAAGCTTAAGGTTAAGGGATAAAAAAAAGAAAAAGAAAAAAAAAGAATCAAACAAACAAAAGCACTCGCGCCCCCACAAAAAAAGGCAAAGCAGCAGCAGCACCTGCTAGTGTAACGCCCCAGTCCCAAAATACGTAGGACTAGGAACGTAAACATGCCAGCTGTATTCATACGAAATACACTCCAATCTATGGAACCCTCGTATAAATACATAAGCTGTAAAATACAGTAGAACCACAACTAATCTCATCCACACAAATAAATGAATAAAAGATATCATATAATGATAATGAATTGTCTTGATACAATATGTTGGGCGGAGATAAATCCACTACCAACAAGTAAAAGTAAAATACATGAGTAAAGAAATAATTTTGGCGAGCATAGCGAAGACGATCCAAGTGCAATCATCCTCGAAGAATAGCGATGATCACGGCTAGAGCTAGAGCACCTGCGAAACACAAGGGCACACACCTAGAGAGATAACCAGGTCCTCAGAGGGACGTAACAAGACGCATAATATCATGCCATATAAACTGAATAAATATTGCTCAAATAAATAAGTCAATTGAATTATAACATGGTCCAATACACACCTATTGAACAAGCGTACCATCCCCCCAACCAAACAAGGATAGGAGATGGTAAACTAATTCACGGTGACGTATCTTTCCATACTATGAATCCAATATGGTATCCAGACCCCAACAAGGTTCAATACCTTCTCATCGAAGTAGTAAGTCACACCTACAACCAAACAAGGACAAGATGTGACAAACTAATCCGCGACAAGTTATTGTTCCAAGCCACGGTCAGATACAAGTACCCAAACCAAAAGTACTCGTACCTAACGGATAAAGGTGCCTAACCGTTCTAAGTGAATGTAGTTAAGAACAATCCTTCCTACGCATGGGCCCTGGCTGAATAGGATCGGCATAGTCCTCCTTGGGCACCAGAGGCCCCATTAGTAAGAGCATGACGTTCCGCAGAATCGTCAGTGGCCGTCAGTAATCATGGGTCATCAACCCCGTATCTCCAGCTGAGAGTCCGGGTCACAAAAAAAGTGCATCGAAGCCCATACGCTAAGGAATTGTCCTCCCCGCCCAATGCCTACTATGTTGTATCCACAACATTAACCTCTATAACCGCTAAGTCAACTAGCATGCAACCTCTATTAGCGGTTATACCTATCGCACGGCTTATATGCACCGGTGGCCAGCCAGTCACGCATGTTCATGTTCTACATGCGACATACAACTTCGTGTTACAACGTGTCAAGGCCAATGTATGCAACACACAAGGTGGTCCCTTAAATCTAGGTTTAATGTGTAAGAAAAATAATACATAGCAGGAAATATAAATGAACAGTAAGTTCTAACTGGGTATGCCATATATTACAGTTTATTTTGCATTAAAAAATAATGCATGAAATATGAGATAAAATAAATAAACAGCAAATGGCAAGGTGTCTTGCCTGGTAGGACGCCTGGTGTACTGCGATGATCAAGGTGGCATGAACTGCAACTTCGGAGCAACAACTATACAAGGTGACCTCGGGTGGTGGGACGGATAGTTCCATTGGGTCCAAAAGGGTCAATTTAGTTAGGGTGGACATAAGGTGGTACGAATTTGGTGACAGAATGGGAATAAGAGGGTTTAGTAACGGGCTGGAGGAATTCGAAAGAATTTTGAATAATTTGATACGTATACTATTTAAGAAAATAATTGTAATACTTGAAATTATAATTTTATTAAAAAATAATTTCTAGGAGAATATTTGAAAAGAACCATAAATTATTTTTAGACTAAAATATTAACTTTGCAAAAGTAAATTTGAGATAGTGAAACTACATTTTTATAGGCCAAAAATAAATATATATTTATATATAAACAATAATACTTCTATCACAAAATATGGTATGCTACCCCTAATATAACATAATTTGTAAAAAAATAATAGAATTTTAATAAAAAGGAACAGCAGCAACCGTACTGCTCTCCATAATAATAATAGTAATAGAAAATAATAATAATAATAATAATAATAATAATAATAATAATAATAATAAAATCATAATAATAACAGTAATAATAACTAATAATAATAAAAATAATAATAATAATAACTAATAAAAGAAGAAGAAAACGTTTAAAATTTTTAAACACACAAAAAGACCATTTAAAATCATCAAACCCAATGCAGCAGTCGGTTGACTGCTGCTGTTCCTACAAATTGAGACAAAGAGGAAGGAGGGAGAGAGAGAGAGAGAGTAAGCGCAAGGGAGAGAGGGAGGAACGGAAGAGGAGGAGTAGAAAGCAAGAGGGAGATGGGAATAAGGAGGGCGGTCCAGCGAGGAACGGCGGTGGCGGCGTGTTAGGCGCGGCGGGGGCTCGCGTATGGGGTTTCGGTCGGGCGGAGCTCGCCGCGCGGCGGTCGGAGGAAGCAGTGGCATGGTGGGTTTTCGGCGGTACGGCTGCGCGCGCAAGCGGCGGTGAGGAAAGGAGCGGAGAGAAGGGCGGTCGGCGGAGGCTGCGTGCGGCTAGGGCACCGACGGCGGTGAGGGTTTGCGGAGTCAGAGAAGAGGTGGCTGAGGGCTGGCGACATGCGGCGGCACGCCGCTCGCGGAGGAGAGGAGTGGGATTTGGGGGCGAACGGCTAGGCGGAGGTTGCGACGGTCATCGACGGCGGTCGCGGCACAAGGAGGCGGCCGGACGGGAGGTTGCGCGCGACTCCGGCGAAGGTAAGGCGGTGGCAGTGGTGGTGTTTAATTTACTTTTTTTTGGAAATTTTTGGTGGTCTGTGGTGGTGGTGGTGTGCATGGCCGGGTCGGGTGGTCGACGCTGGTCGGGGTCTGATTCTGTGGGTTTCGGGGATGGTAGAGATGATGTGGTCGGGTCTGGGTGGTCGGTCGGAGTAGCCGGGATGGTGGTGATGGTGAAGATGTTGGCGATGGCATTGATGGTGATGACGGTGGAGACGGGGTTGGCTTTGGCAGGAAGTCGGGTTATGGACGGGAGGCGGGTCGGAGTTCAGAAGGAGGTGGTGGTGGCTGTCCAGGTGATTGCCGGGGACTTCCAGTGGTGAATGATGGCGACGGGGCGAAGGTGGCTATCGGGAACTCCGGCGGGCGATGCCATACTTGCGACGGCGGCGGATCGGGCTGGACGGGGTTAGGGTTAGGTTTATAACTAGGGTTTGTGTGTCGGGTTGTCGACACAGAGGAGAGGGAAGAATCTGTATATGTAAAAAAAATACTTATAGGAAAGACACGGGGGTCGAACCCGAGGCCGTCACGGCTGACACGGAAGAGATGGACACCGACACGAAGCACGTTCACTTTGTGGAAATTTTGTGGAGGAATTTTGTGGAGAAAATATTGGAGGAGTACCTGCCTATTTATAGGATGTAGGAATTCCCAATTGGATAGGATTAGGGAAAGATTTAAAACCCAAATTAGATAATTCAATCTATTTAATTCAAATCCAAATCCAAATACAAATCCTATTTAAATTATATCCCTTTAGTTTAAAACCAAATCAAATAAATCAATTTACAATTATAGACATTAATTTAATCTATTAAAATGTATCCATGGAATCAAATCAAAATTTAAATTGTCACAAATATTTCAAAAATATGTTTTTCAAAAAATGCTAGTAATAATAATTTTGAAAATTATACTATTTATTTAAAAATAAGGTAATAAATAATTTTGATATATGTATGCACAAATAATATTTACATAAATATATTTTCCTAGTATACAATAAAAAATTATTTATTATTTGTAGTTAAAAGGCCTTTAAAATGAAAAGAACAAACTTAGCAATTCTTGTATGATAGCAAAGTATTTATTATATAAATTATTTTGAACTATAAAAATTAAAATTAAAATATTTTTCTAAAAATATGTACGCTCGTCCATATTCGTACTCGACGAGCAATTACGAAATATGTCGTTTGCGCACAACGTATAATACGACTACGCGACGTACAATACAAAATTTTTAAATCAGTACCAAAATTGATTAAAAAATATAGTAGAAATTTAGGGGTTTTACAGCTAGCAAAGTCTGAGCGGCCCCCACCCCGTTTCTATATATATGCCCGATCAAACCCGTATGTAAATATATATATTTTTAGAGAGAGAGGAATTTTCACAAAAATCCAAACCCTAGCCTTCAACCCCCAACCCAACGTGCACCCCGACATCATCGTCGACCAACCCGCGACCGTCCATTGCCGGAAAACGTGCAACGAGCATCCCACCCGCGTACGAAAACTGTCAGCGAAGAGCCAACTTCGAAATTAGATTTCTCTTTCCTCGCTCCGTCGTTTTACGAACCACTTGGTCAACTATGATCCCAATATATACCCCTTTAATTCTCTGTCACGACCCGATCCCAATAATCTGGGTCTAGTCGGATCATGCCCAGCCTGCACAGTTATTAAGACGGCAGTAAGCTGTTCAGTAGCAGGTAACCATACAACAACACTATAATTTGTCACAACTCAATATCGGAATTAAACTTTATTAAACTGAAATTTAAATACAATAGAAATTGTTCTGAAAGGAAATACAGATTTTTGAAACAAACAAAATACAGAAAATGGAAATCTATCTATCAGCCTCAGTTCCATCGTCCTCCTGCAGGGACTCTGGTAGCACGACCGGGTACAACTCAGGGTCGTAATAGCTGTTGTAACACAGCTCAGCATCATCCCCTAAAAATATATCTCCAGTCAGGAGGGAGCAAAGTACAATTCATGCTAATTAAACAGTTAAATAAGAATAGAATCATGCAGTTCTAAACAGTTTTAAAAACAGGTTTATTACAGTAGAAATCAGTGATTTGAACAGGTAATGACATATGACCGGCTTGGGTTTGTTACAGGAGGGATAATGGGTTTTGTTACAGTAGTGGTCATAATCATTACGCTATTTCCCAGTCCCCAGTAGTTACAGTACAGTACTCTCGGAAAGAGTTTCGTGTGTGAGACGTGATTTAGACATGCATTAAAACGATTAAGTAAATAACTGTAACTAACATAAACTATACTTGCCTCAATGTAAAATGACTGGAGGGGAAGAAGACTCCGAGACGGGACGTTTTAGAGTTGTCCTCGAATTCCTACATTCGAGAGATAGACTCAATTGTCAGGTTAACCAACTTAGCTATGCTAGTTGTAATCTCTATTTGCGTCCTAGTCCAGTTTTAGTTATTTAATTAACTAAACACAGAAAAACGCGATTAATTGTGCGTTGATTTAATACGAGGGAAAACGATCAGTTTAACTTTTGAATTGGGGAAATACTCGTCATTTCCAGATTATTACGAAAACTTGGTAATTTTATAAAATATAATATAAAACTAATTTTCTTGCTTAGTGAGAAATATGTGACTTTTATTTAAATAATAAACTGGTCAATTTTTAAGTGAGAAAAATAATAATTAATTTTATATGAAAAATATCTTTTTAGTCATTTTAATTGCTAAATAATAAAAACACGAAAAACCAGAAAACGACAGGAAACCTAAGCTATTACAGTCACAGACCAGCCAGCTGGGCTTATGCCCATTACAATTTATTTACATAAATTGAAATAAGAATAAACTGCCGTTAGTCCTAACTGAAAATATTAATTAAAAATGTAAACAAAAATAAATAATAAAATACTGATAAATATCAAGTCTCAGATAATGGTCCGATCCTCAAATTTTGCTAATTGTCTCAACGTCCGGGCGGGGCCGATATCGTTTGCACTTAGCCGGGTCCATTGACCGGTACGATCGTCACCCAAAAATAAATATCAATTAAATTCCGAAAATGATTTTAAATTTATTTTGAAATCAATTCGGGATTTACGGAAAAATCGGGCAGCATCTCCTCTGTTTTTGGTCAACCCAAAAACTGGGAAATTGTCGCCGATAATTCCTGCAAGTCCCAAACCAGGGAAAAACCCACATTTTATATATATAACACATCCACAGCCAATCCATAGCGTAATCGGCACGACCCGAAATAGTTTCGGAAGTCCGATTCCAAATCCACAAATCACAGAACGTTTTCGAAAATTTCCAGAAACTAAAACATACTAAAAATCATTCCTAAAATATTCCGGGGATGCAAAACAACTCACGGGACCTTTCCGAAAGTCCCGGAAAAATACAACGTCGCTAATACCGAATTCCCAAAGGGAACCGGGGACCATTTCATCATCGACTAAAATAGATAAAATAGCGGGACAGGGGTTATACCTTGGGTTGCTCGGCTAGAGCTCTCAGATGATAAAATAGAAAGAGAAAGATAATCCAGAGCAGCGACATTGCCAAAATAGCTGGAACCAACGTCGTCTACGACGAACGTCGATGAACTCAGAAAATAGGGTACTGCAGAACCAATCCAGAGAACACTCGCCAAATGGCAGCGAGCTCGGGGCGAGATCGCCGAAGGGAGTTGGCCGGGTCAGCGGCTAGGTCACGCCGCCGAGAAAGTTAGCGCTGGTCGGCAGGGACGCCGACGGGAAGGGCGCAGGGGAACGGCGCCGAGGGACAGCACGGTCGGGGGCTCGCCGGACTTCGGTCGGCCGAGCTAGGGCTCGGGGGCGCATGCGGGGCAGAGGGGCGCTGGGGCGGCGCTTGGCCGGAACAGCGCGGGGGCACACGCACCGGTGGGCGGTCGGACGGAGGCGTGGGGCGCGGCTGAGACGCCAAGGGCCGGAGTCGCCGGAAGCTCGGGAAGAGGGCGCGGCTACGCCAGACTCGTGGGAGAGGGCGCAGCTACGCCGGACTCGCGGGAGAGGGAGGGTTTGCTCGGGGTAGGTGGAGAAGGGAAATAGGTTTCCAGAGAGCTTCTCCAGAGATGGAGAGATGAGAGTACGAGAGAGAGAACACTACCAAAATAAGTCAAATCAGCGACGTATTTAGCGACTCCGTGAAATTTCGTCGCTAATGTTTAGGATTTTAGCGACGTTAATAAAAGACGTCGCTGTTTGTCGCCAACAACGACTAATAGCGACGTCTAGCGTCTACATTTTGTTAAATGGGATAGTACGTCACAAGTTCGTCGGTACTCGTCGCTGATACAGCGACGTTTCGCGACGCATTTTAAGTTGTGTCGCTATTTATTATATATCAGCGACGTTTAGCGACGTCCTATGCGGACGTCGCTAAACGTTTCATATAGCCAGTGAGGGTTTCCATTTCGATCATTTCATAAATTTTTCCCACCAAATTTGGGCGCGCTCCTCCTCCGCGACGCTCCTCCGGCGATTTCCCTCCTCCTCCGCGGCGCTCCTCCGGCGATCTCCCTCCTCCTTCCTCAGGTAGCTCCTCCTTCTCCTCCTTCTCCTTCCTCTGGTAGCTCCTCCCCAGTTTCTCCTCGTCTTCTAGCTCTCTCTCTCGCTTCTAGTTCATGTCCACGAGAGCGTGGACTCGCTGCGGGGGACACGAGACTGACAGTGGACTCGTTGCGGGGAACACGAGAGCGTGGACTCGCTTCTAGTTCGTGTGACACCTATTTTGTTGGTTTGGACACATCGTATCCCACTGTGTAGACACGAGATTCACAGTGTGACACCTATATACTAAAAAATCTTATTTTTTTGGGCATATCAACTGTCAATTTGATGTCCACGAGAGCGTAGACTCGCTGCGGGGGACACGAGACTGACAGTGGACTAGTTGCGGGGGACACGAGAGCGTGGACTCGCTTCTAGTTCATGTGACACCTATTTTGTTGGTTTGGACACGTCGTGTCCTACTGTGTGGACACGAGATTCACAGTGTGACACCTATATACTGAAAAATCTTGTTTTTTTGGGCATATCAACTGTCAATTTGATGTTTTGGGTGGATTCGAATTCTAATTTAGGGTTCGAGCCCTATTTACTGATACTGGGAGTTTTTTTGGGCATTTTCAGGGTTTTGAAATGATGAATAAATTGACTAATAATTATTATCGAGCCCTATAAAATTTTAGCTATATCACGAAGGATGGATATACTAATCCTGTGAATGAGTTTTCTCCTAAGTATTCTCGACAGTTGAGTATGATTTAGCTCATAGACATTACTGAAATATGGAATAATTAGACTTTCTGTTCAATACCATATTTTAAATCCTAAATCTACGGTATGACATCATGATCAGGACATAGTCCCTGCAGCCATTCGACTGGCGAGGCAGAAAACTATGTAGCCGTAGATAAAGTTGACTGTCCTCCGACCCTCATCCCTCGGCAATGATGATACGACAACCTATCACTATATCTTATATATATAGTAGTAGATGACGTCTTAGTATTACATTATGTGAGTTCATCTTGATTCTGTTACATTCTTCAGATACTACATACGATAAGAACATATACTACACCATATGTACAGAACATAGATGATTCACACTAATGTATGCTAGAATGAATTTTAGGGTTGTGTTCTGAGCCATCCGTTCTGCTACTTGGCAAAAAATCAAATTTATTGTACTTTATCTGCTTTCGAAAATGTACTCAAATTATATGATGGTTCCTTTAGTTAGCTTACTTATGTTACAATTATATTAGCTTGCTTACCAGATGGCACCCATAACCCGAGGAGCGGCACGTCATTTGAGGGAAATAGTGAATGCTGAGGTGGCTCCTCCTACAGTTAAGGAGGAAGTGGCACCGGTTGCTAGTGAGACCGGGAGTTCTATTCATCCAGTACCGGTAGCTAGTAAGACCGAGAGGACTCTTCATACAATCCTTGCAATGGACGACAGCTCTTTTCGTGCCAAAAATCTTTCTTTTTCGAGGTGGTTGCGTGAACGTATCACTGAGCGTTTGCGTGAGCAGCGTGGTTCTCATTAGCTATTAGTACTTATTTGTATTGGACTATTTGTATTGGGTTGTTTTTGTATTAGACTATTTGTATTGGACTACATATATGAATTAGTACTATGTCAATCTCTAGATTATATTGGACTATGACATGGTGATCAGGACATAGTCCCTGCAGCCATTCGACTGACGAGGCAGAAACTATGTATCCGTAGATAAAGTCGACTGTCCTCCGACCCTCATCCCTCGGCAATGATGATACGACAACCCAACCGGAGAGGATAATCTGAGAGATCCATCTGAGAGGGACGTATACTCTCAGAGATCACCTTTGCAAGAATTATATCAGTAGTGGGATCGAGTGTTGGAGGAGATATTATCAAAGTATACGTCCTACTCAGATGGGTCTCTCACCGTTACTAATTTTTCCTGACAGCATGGAAAATGTGCTCCGTCCACAGATTCTTGCTCCGAGCCAAAACTTTGTCCCAGAGCTCAAGTGGACATCTTTGGTGTAGAGCTCGAGTGAGAGGTTCCTGACAGCATGGAGGCCTCCTTTGTTAAAGTATTCGTGCTCATCCCACATTGGTTGTGGGACGAGCACGGAAACTTTAACAAAGGAGACCACCTTGCTGTCAGGAACCTCTCACTCGATCTCTACACTAAGGATGTCCACTTGAGCTCCGGGACAAAGTTTTGGCTCGGAGCAAGAATCTGTGGACGGAACACATCCACCATGCTGTCTGGAAAAAATAGTAACAGTGAGAGACCCATCTGAGTAGGACGTATACTTTGATAATATCTCCTCCAACACTCGATCCCACTACTAATATAATTTTTGTAAAGGTGATCCCTCAGAATATACGTCCCTCTCAGATGGATCTCTCAGAGTATCCTCTCCGGTTGGGTTGTGTTCTAAGCCATCCGTTCTCACAGAGGGTCGTATATTGGATTCTATATTTTGTATTTTGGTTTCTGTATTTTGTATTTTAGTTTCTGTATTTTGTATTTTGGTTTCTGTATTTTGTATTTTGGTTTCTGTATTTTGTATTTTGGTTTCTGTATTTTGGCTCCAGCTCCATTTGCATTAATCTACGGTACGACATGGTGATCAGGACATAGTTCCTGCAGCCATTCGACTGGCGAGGCAGAAACTATGTAGCCGTAGATAAAGTTGACTATCCTCCGACCCTCATCCCTCGGCAATGATGACACGACAACCTATCAGAATCCTCGACTCTCTTTCGCTTCTTGGATATTGACCCAGCTTACAATCTCTCATTTCCCTCCGGGTCCACTCTACTCCCAATCTCTTCCTCTTTTATACACGGATCTACAGAATCAATACCATCCAAGGAAGGCAAAACTGAATCAGCATTGTCTTCCGGATCGTCCTCATCAAGGCATAACGGGCTGCTCAGCGTGTCCAGCTTCTTCAACTTCTCGCTGGCTGCAGAGTCGAAATGGGAACGGGTCCTCTTTGTCGGCCCGGAGCTCTGACTCGCACTCGTCGCCGCGCTACTGGTTTTCTCTCCTCCTCTGACGTGGGTCATAAGAAAAGAAATTTTGTACCTCTTCTTCACATAAACATCATTGCCGTCTTGTACTCGAGCCTCCTCGTCTGTGATGCTATCTGACTTCTCAGTGCCTACATTGTCACTCAAATCTCCCGTTCGACTCGTATCGTCCTCTTCTTCGCCTGTCTTTTCGCTCCCTGTCTTGCAATCATCTGCTATCACTGCTGACTCATTCGACTCCTTCTCCGATGACTCCGAGAAATTGGATAGCGTCACAGACGAGAAGGCTAGGCTCGAGTACAAGGCGGAAATGATGTTTATGTGAAGAAGAGGTACGAAATTTCTTCTCTTATGACCCGCATCAGAGGAGGAGAGAAAATCGGTAGCGCGGCCACGAGTGCGAGTCAGAGCTCCGGGCCGACAAAGAGGACCCGTTCCCATTTCGACTCTGCAGCCAGCGAGAAGTTGAAGAAGCTGGGCACGTTGAGCAGCCCGTTATGCCTTGATGAGGACGGTCCGGAAGACAATGCTGATTTAGTTTTGCCTTCTCCTCTCCTCCACCATGGCTATGGACCCATCTGCTCCTCCCTACTTCCATTCTTCTTATTTGACTCTCTCAGGCACATATGATATCCAGCTCAAGTATAGAGTCGGGAAAGAAAAAGTGGACAGGAAGAGGAGGGGAAGCAGCACAGCCGGCGGCATGACCCGGAGGAAGTACAGAGGTTTTCTTCAACATACGTAGGAGAACTATAAGGATATATCTTTTCACAATATGTCATCTTGCCAAAGACCCTTAATGTGACAACCATGTTACCGCGGTGTCGGAAGACTAACATGTCATAATTTTCTAAGCCGTGTATTTTTACATAATCCTTCCAACTCTTTCCTCCTATGTCGTAATCTTGCATTATTACATAGAACTGAAATCCGGTTGGAGGATTATGTCAAAACACACGGCTTATAAAATTATGACATGTTAGTTTTCCGATACCGTGGTAACATGGTTGTCACATTAAGGGTCTTTGACAAGGTGATATGTTGTGAAAAGATATATCCATATAGTTCTCCTACGTATGTTGAAGAAAACCTCTGTACTTCCTCCGGGTCATGCCGCCGGCTGTGCTGCTTCCCCCTCCTCTTCATGTCCACTTCTTCTCCTCCGACTCTACACTTGAGCTGGATATCATATGTGGCTGAGAGAGTCAAATAAGAAGAAGGGAAGTAGGGAGGAGCAGATAGGTTCAGAGCCATGGTGGAGGAGAGGAGAAGGAAAATACTTGATCAGAACTTGAGGTAGAAAAGTTGTGACGTTGATAGCGTGAGGGAGGGAGAGGGTGGAAAAGATCTTCTCCTCCGACTCTACACTTGAGGTGGATATCATATTTTGGTTTCTGTATTTTGGCTCCAGCTCTATTTGCATTAATCTACGGTACGACATGGTGATCAGGACATAGTCCCTGCAGCCATTCGACTGGCGAGGCAGAAAACTATGTAGCCGTAGATAAAGTTGACTGTCCTCCGACTTCGGCAATGATGATACGACAACCTATCACTATATCTTATATAGTAGTAGATGACGTCTTAGTATTACATTATATGAGTTCATCTTGATTCTGTTACATTCTTCAGATACTACATACGATAAGAACATATACTACACCATATGTACAGAACATAGATAATTCACACTAATGTATGTTAGAATAAATTTTGGGTTGTGTTCTAAGCCATTCCTTTCCATACTTGGCAGTTAAGTTGTGGACCATTATGTTGGACATTGTTGTTACAAATTTTTATATATCTGTGTTGATTGATGAGATTGTGTTTCAAACGTGTTCGTGATTGTGTGTATTTGTGTTGTTTGATACTGTGTTCGTGATGCACACCGTTGTTGCTGTAACAAATGGTGTGGGGGATGCTGCAAATGCTGCAGGAAATGCTGCAGGGAATGCTGCAAATGCTGTATTTTTTTTTAATATTAGCGACGTTCAGCGACGATTACCGACAGTCAGCGACGAAAGAAACGTCGCTAATTACGTCGCTAACTGTAAGTAAAATCGTCGCTGATCGTCGGTAAACGTCGGTAATGTAGCGACGTAGAAAAGTCGCAGAACGTCGCCATATCGCTTTCATGCCAGGTCAGCATCGATGCGAGACAGAGTCGCTCAACGTCGCTAGTTTACATCGGTATATTATGACGTTTTATGTTGCTGGCAGTCGCTATATTAGCGACGTGGACACGTCGCTAAAGCTCATCGCACTAGCGACGTATGGCGATGTTTTCTTGTTTAGCGACTAGGTTAATCCCGACTACTTGAAAATGTCGCTAATGACGTCGCTAATAGTAATTAGCGACGTATTTTTCCTTTTTAGCGACGTCTTTACGTGTCGCTGAATTGACAGATTTTAGTAGTGGAGAGAGAGTTGTGAGTTATTTTGAGAGTTTGTTCTCTCCTGTGAAGTGAGGAGATGGAAGTAGTGGGGAGTTTATGAATGGAGTGGTGGGTGTTAACGTTGGAAAATATGTGGAGGAGAAAGAGTTGGGGGTTCACGTGTGTGGTGAAGCAAAGAAAGGGGGAGGAAAGGTAGGAGTGGCCTTATACCAAATCATGGTGAGAAAAGTTGCTGGTCCTTCGGGACCAGCCAACACATATATTTTTTTATTTTATTTTTTTAAAAGATTAACCAAGTCCAACAATTTAGAATTAAGAAATAGGAAAAGATTGGGTTAGGCTCAGGCTGGGTCTGGGCTCGAACTCGGGTCTGGGTCCGAAAATCAAAAGTCCATGTTGTAATTAATATTTTCGAAATTATTTTCACCCAAAAATATCTAATAATAATAATATTAATAATAATAATAATTTTAAAATATTAATGATAACATTCTATTAATAAATACAAGCATGGGTTTCACAATCTTCCCTCCTTAGAAAATTTCGTCCTCGAAATTAAAGTAAGGTTAGGGATTACCTCAAGTTTCAAACAGGTACGGGTACTGCTCCCGCATCTGGTCTTCTCGCTCCCAGGTCGACTCGCCTGGTGAGTTGTGATGCCACATCACTCTGACTATTGGCGTTACGGTGTTCCTGGTTCTCTTCTCGCCTCGGTCCAAAATTGCCACTGGTTTCTCCGACACTGTGAGGCTGGGTCCAATCTCCAGCTCTGAATGGTCCAAGATATGGCTCGGGTCCGGGATGTAGCGTCTCAGCTGTGAGACGTGGAAGACGTTGTGGACGCCTTCGAGACTTGGGGGTAGCGCCACCCGATAAGCCACTTCTCCAATCCTGTTAATAAGTACTTCAAATGGACCAATATACCTGGGGCTCAACTTTCCTGCTCTGCCGAAGCGAATTGTTCCCCTGGTAGGCGAGATCTTCACAAATACACTGTCGCCTGCTTCAAACTCCAAAGGCCATCTGCTGCAATCGGCCCAATGCTTCTGTCTGTCTTGGGCTATCCGGAGCTTGTCTCTGATCATTCTCACCTTCTCTGCTGCTTCGGTCACCATCTCAGGTCCAAGCAACACTCGTTCTCCGATGTCGTCCCAGGCAAGAGGGGTGCGGCAACGACGTCCATAGAGTGCCTCGAACGATGTCATCCCGATGCTAGCTTGGTAGCTGTTGTTGTAAGAGAACTCTACCAAGTGCAAGTGGTCTTCCCAAGACCCTCCAAATTCTAGGACGCAGGATCTCAGCATATCTTCTAGCGTCTGGATTGTTCTCTCCGATTGCCCGTCAGTCTGAGGGTGGTAGGCGGTGCTGAACTTCAGTTGGGTCCCCAAGCTGTCATACAAACTCTTCCAAAAATGAGATGTAAATCTGGTATCTCTGTCAGATACGATACTTACCGGAACTCCATAAATCCGGTAGATGTGCCGCATGTACAGTGCTGCCAACTTCTCGGTGGATAAACCAACCTTGAAGGGGATAAAGTGAGCTGACTTCGTCAGTCGGTCCACTATAACCCAGATGGCATCCTTCCCTCCTTGGGATCGAGGCAGTCCCGATACAAAATCCATCGTGATGTGCTCCCATTTCCACTCCGAAATGTCGAGCGGCTGCAATAATCCTGCTAGTCTCTGTCTGCTAGCTTTAACTTGCTGACAAATTAAACATCTCGCCACATACCTGGATACGTCCTTCTTCATTCCGTACCACCATACTATAGTCCGCATATCCCGGTACATCTTGTTGGCTCCAGGGTATATGGAATACTGCGACTGGTGCGCTTCTTGCATCAGCTCGTTCCTCAGTTCACCAGTTGGTACGCACAGCCTCGTACCATTCTTCAATGCTCCGTCGCTAGCGATTGAGAATCCTTCCAGTGTTCCTGCCAGTACTTGGTCTCTGAGTTTGCAAAGCATCTCGTCTTGAAATTGTGTCTCCTTGATCTTGTCCATAAGACTCGAACGCCCTTGCAACTGCATCAATGATGATTCAGCTCCTGGTACGATGACTTCTCTTTCTAGTTTCTTCATCTCCTCCTCGGGCAGTACAACTTCCAATCCAAGCTTCTCCATGTCCTCAAGCAAATGGCGCTCCTTGGTCAAGAACATCGCCATTGGGTAACGACTAAGTACATCTGCAACAACATTAGCCTTACCTGGATGGTACTGCAAGTTGATATCAAAATCCTTCATTAGCTCCAGCCATCGTCTTTGTCTCATGTTCAGCTCCTTCTGAGTGAAAACATATTTCAGACTTTTATGGTCCGTAAATATTTCCACTCTCTCACCATACAGGTAGTGCTTCCATAGCTTCAAAGCAAATATCACCGCTGCAAGCTCCAAGTCATGTGTGGGGTAGTTCTTCTCATGAGTCCGCAATTGTCTAGATGCATAGGCAATCACTTTCCCGTGTTGTTGAAGAACGCAGCCCAGTCATTTTCCGGAAGCATCACTATAGATCGAGAAACCGCCAGTACCTGCGGGTAGCGCAAGTATCGGCGCAGTTGTGAGCCTCTTCTTCAGTTCCTCAAAAGCTGACTGGCACGCTTCAGACCATACGAACTCCTCGTTCTTCCTGGTAAGCTTCGTCATTGGCTCCACAATCTTGGAAAAATCCTTCACGAACTTTCGGTAGTAGCCAGCTAGTCCCAAAAAGCTCCTGATCTCTGCAACCGAGCTTGGTGCAGTCCACTTCTCAATAGCAGCTATCTTCTTTGGGTCCACCGAAATTCCTTTTCCTGTGACAACATGGCCCAAAAATTCTACCTTGTCTAAAAAGAATTCATATTTGGATAGCTTACCATAGAGCTTCTCCTTCCTCAAGGTACTCAGCACTTTCCTCAAGTGCTCTTCATGCTCTTCCTCCGTCTTCGAGTAGATCAGTATGTCATCGATAAAGACAACAACAAACTGGTCCAGATATTCATGGAAAACCTTGTTCATAAGGTTCATGAATACCGCAGGAGCATTTGTCAGTCCAAACGGCATGACCAAGAATTCAAATTGTCCATACTTGGTGTTGAATGCCGTCTTGGGGATATCCTCCTTCCTGACCTTGATTTGATGGTAGCCTGATCTGAGATCTATCTTTGAAAACACCTTGGCTCCACTCAGTTGATCAAACAAGTCGTCGATCCGGGGCTGGGGGTACTTGTTCTTGATGGTGATATTGTTCAGCGCCCGGTAATCAATGCACATCCGCACAGTTCCATCCTTCTTGGACACGAACAAAACTGGTGCTCCCCAGGGTGAAGTCCCGTCTCTGATAAATCCTTGCGACTTCAGCTCGTCGATCTGATCCTTCATCTCCTTAGCCTCCTTTGGGTTGACTCTGTAGCATCCCCAAAAAATAGGGGAAGAGCCGGGTACAAGATCGATGGTGAATTCCACACCTCGATCCGGCGGCAATCCTGGAAGATTATCTGGAAAGACATCCATAAATTCTGCAATGATAGGGTGAGGAGGCCCGGGTTCTTCGGTGATAGAGGAGTAGGAAATACTCTTCATATCTTCCGGAGCCCGAGAGATTACAAACTCCGGTTCTCCTGGTGGGCTGAAGATTACACAACCTCGGTGATAATCTATCAGTGCATGCTGTTTACTCAACCAGTCCATCCCTAGGACTACATCATAGTTGGGCAGGGGCATCACTAGTAAAGGTGTTGAAAACTGATGGCCAGAGATGGTTATGGGACAATTGCAAGCCTCAGTGATGGGTATAGGTCCACCACCGGTCATAACCCTACTAATCACCTTGCTAAGTCCCGAATCTATGTGGTGTGCAGATATAAACTTGGATGATATGAAACTATGTGATGCACCCGAATCAAATAATGCTAGAGCAGGGTGTAAAAACACAAAAATGGAACCTGTGATGACATCTGCGGTGGGTTCCTGCTCTGGCTCCTGCTCATCAGCTGCTAGGGCAAAAGCTCGCCCAGTCTTCTGCTGGTGCTGTCCAAACTGTTGTTGTTGGGTAGGTAGGGGATCTCTCTGCTGGTTGGTTCCGGGCCGGTAGCTTGACATGGGGCAGTCCTTCACTTGGTGGGTGGCAGACCCACAGACCAGACAGTGACCTAGCCTCTTCCTGTAGATGTTCGACTGGTGGCCCGGCCTCTTGCAATAGTCACAGACAGGGATCTGCTTCTGGTGTGCCCTGTCATTGGTCCTCGCCTGATGATGATGCTGCTGGTGCGAGGGCCTGTTGTTGTTGCTGTTGTTGGGCCTCTTCTGATTTCCCTGGAAGTTGCTAGTTCCAGGGTACCCCCTCATGGATCGAGAAGGCTGGCTCTTCTCCACATCTTGTGCTCGGATCAGGATTCTCTCATAGGTCTTAGCGCCACCTGCGATCACAGGGGTACGAATCTCTTCTCGTAAGCCATACCTGAATCGCTCAACACGATCCTTCGGGTCAGCTACCAGGTTCTGGGCAAAGCGGCTTAGTCAGTCGAACTCTGCCGCATACTCGCTGACCGTCATGTTTCCCTGCTTCAAGTTCTGGAATTGCCTCTCCATTTCCCGTATCTCCGATGTCGGAAAGAACTTCCTGCGAAACAGCTTCTTGAAGGTGTCCCAGTCGAGCTGCTTGTCCTGGAGTCGGGGTTCATTCCGATACCAGATGCTCGCCACATCCTGTAGTTGGAGTCCTACAGCTTCAGCCTTGAGGTCCTCCGAAAGTCGAGCGACGCTCAGGAGACGCTCCATATGATCTAGCCATTCATCGGCGTAGATGATACCCTCGGTTCCTTTGAAAGGTCGAGGGTCTTGCTTCTTAAAGCTTTTTATGTCTCCCACCTTCATGCAATAATACACCTCTAATCAAAAGAATGGCCTTTAAAGAAATATAATTAACTCCTGAATCATGCTTACCTTGGCAGGTCGTGGCCCTGATGAAGTGGTTCCTCCTCTCTCGAGGGCAGCCATAGCCACATTGTGGGCATTCTCCATGCCTTCTCTCATAATCGCGGTCTGCTCGCGATGGGCTTCAGCTTGGGCAGCAGTCTGCTCTATGTGGGCTTCTGCTTGAGCTCTTTGTGCTTCAAGCACTCCTCGTAGCATTCCCACTAGGTCAGTGGGATCCACGGGCACTGGTGGTGCAGCTGGTACGGGCACTACTGCAGGGATCTGCGGCTTAGCCCGGGATTGTGCTGGTTCTGCCGCTTGCGCTGTGGAAGCGTAAACGGGCCGGAAAGCTGGTGCAGCATGAGGACGGTCTGTCAGCTGCAAGGGAGGTGGGTCCCGGCGTGCTTGAGAAGGGGTGTGATCAGTTGACGACATCTCATCGGCAGCAGGGCCGGACCGGGTAGTCTTTCCTTTGGCCATGATCTGGAAGGTTTAGGGTACTTACATAAGAAAGGTATCCTACCAGTCTATAATCAAACAAAAATATTTATTTATATAAATCGGTCCTATGTCGTGACAAATCAATGTTCTAGTGTTCTAGTTGTTTCTAGGTATGTTTTCCTAAGTTGTTGTTTGACCTGCATGGGCCACCACTGAAAATATGTCACAACCCGATCCTAATAATCTGGGTCTAGTCGGATCATGCCCAGCCTGCACCGTTGTTGAGACGGCGGCAGTAAGCTGTTCAGTAGCAGGTAACCATACAACAACACTATAATTTGTCACAACTCAATATCGGAATTAAACTTTATTAAGCTGAAATTTAAATACAATAGAAATTATTCTGAAAGGAAATACAAATTTTTGAAACAAACAAAATGCAGAAAATGGAAATCTATCTATCAGCCTCAGTTCCATCGTCCTCCTGCGGGGACTCTGGTAGCACGACCGGGTACAACTCAGGGTCGTAATAGCTGTTGTAACACAGCTCAGTATCATCCCCTAAAAATATATCTCCAGTCAGGAGGGAGCAAAGTACAATTCATGCTAATTAAACAGTTAAATAAGAAATAGAATCATGCAGTTCTAAACAGTTTTAAAAATAGGTTTGTTACAGTAGAAATCAGTGATTTGAACAGGTAATGACATATGACCGGCTTGGGTTTGTTACAGGAGGGATAATGGGTTTTGTTACAGTAGTGGTCATAATCATTACGCTATTCCCCAGTCCCCAGTAGTTACAGTACAGTACTCTCGGAGAGAGTTTCGTGTGTGAGACGTGATTTAGACATGCATTAAAACGATTAAGTAAATAACTGTAACTAACATAAACTATACTTGCCTCAATGTAAAATGACTGGAGGGGAAGAAGACTCCAAGACGGGACATTTTAGAGTTGTCCTCGAATTCCTACATTCGAGAGATAGACTCAACTGTCAGGTTAACCAACTTAGCTATGCTAGTTGTAATCTCTATTTGCGTCCTAGTCCAGTTTTAGTTATTTAATTAACTAAACACAGAAAAATGTGATTAATTGTGCGTTGATTTAATACGAGGGAAAACGATCAGTTTAACTTTTGAATTGGGGAAATACTCGTCATTTCCAGATTATTACGAAAACTTGGTAATTTTATAAAATATAATATAAAACTAATTTTCTTGCTTAGTGAGAAATATGTGACTTTTATTTAAATAATAAACTGGTCAATTTTTAAGTGAGAAAAATAATAATTAATTTTATACGAAAAATATCTTTTTAATCATTTTAATCGCTAAATAATAAAAACACGAAAAACCAGAAAACGACAGGAAACCTAAGCTATTACAGTCACAGACCAACCAGCTGGGCTTATGCCCATTACAATTTATTTACATAAATTGAAATAAGAATAAACTGCCGTTAGTCCTAACTGAAAATATTAATTAAAAATGTAAACAAAAATAAATAATAAAATACTGATAAATATCAAGTCTCAGATAATGGTCCGATCCTCAATTTTTGCTAATTGCCTCAACGTCCGGGCGGGGCCGGTATCGTTTGCACTTAGCCGGGTCCATTGACCGGTACGGTCGTCACCCAAAAATAAATATCAATTAAATTCCGAAAATCATTTTAAATTTATTTTGAAATCAATTCGGGATTTACGGAAAAATTGGGCAGCATCTCCTCTGTTTTTGGTCAACCCAAAAACTGGGAAATTATCGCCGATAATTCCTGCAAGTCCCAAACCAGGGAAAAACCCACATTTTATATATATAACACATCCACAGCCAATCCATAGCGTAATCGGGACGACCCGAAATAGTTTCGGAAGTCCGATTCCAAATCCACAAATCACAGAACGTTTTCGAAAATTTCCAGAAACTAAAACATACTAAAAATCATCCCCAAAATATTCCGGGGATGCAAAACAACTCACGGGAACTTTCCGAAAGTCCAGGAAAAATACAGCGTCGCTAATACCGAATTCCCAAAGGGAACCGGGGACCATTTCATCATCGACTAAAATAGATAAAATAGCGGGACAGGGGTTATACCTTGGGTTGCTCGGTTAGAGCTCTCAGATGATAAAATAGAAAGAGAAAGATAATCCAGAGCAGCGACGTTGCCGAAATAGCTGGAACCAACGTCGTCGACGACGAACGTCGATGAACTCAGAAATAGGGTACTGCAGAACCAATCCAGAGAACACTCGCCAAATGGCAGCGAGCTCGGGGCGAGATCGCCGAAGGGAGTTGGCCGGGTCAGCGGCTAGGGCACGCCGCCGAGAAAGTCAGCGCTGGTCGGCAGGAACGCCGACGGGAAGGGCGCAGGGGAACGGCGCCAAGGGGCAGCGCGGTCGGGGGCTCGCCGGACTTCGGTCGGCCGAGCTAGGGCTCGGGGGCGCACGCGGGGCAGAGGGGCGCTGGGGCGGCGCTTGGCCGGAACAGCGCGAGGGCGCGCGCACCGGTGGGCGGTCGGCCGGAGGCGTGGGGCGCGGCTGAGACGTCGAGGACCGGAGTCGCCGGACGCTCGGGGAGAGGGCGCGGCTACGCCGAACTCGCGGAAGAGGGCGCGGCTACGCCGGACTCGCGGGAGAGGGCGCGGCTACGTCGGACTCGCGGGAGAGGGAGGGTTTGCTCGGGGTAGGTGGAGAAGGGAAATGGGTTTCCAGAGAGCTTCTCCAGAGATGGAGAGATGAGAGTACGAGAGAGAGAGAGAGTTGTGAGTTATTTTGAGAGTTTGTTCTCTCCTATGAAGTGAGGAGATGGAAGTAGTGGGGAGTTTATGAATGGAGTGGTGGGTGTTAACGTTGGAAAATATGTGGAGGAGAAAGAGTTGGGGGTTCACGTGTGTGGTGAAGCAAAGAAAGGGGGAGGAAAGGTAGGAGTGGCCTTATACCAAATCGTGGTGAGAAAAGTTGCTGGTCCTTCGGGACCAGCCAACACATATATTTTTTTTTAAAGATTAACCAAGTCCAACAATTCAGAATTAAGAAATAGAAAAAGATTGGGTTAGGCTCAGGCTGGGTCTGGGCTCGAACTCAGGTCTGGGTCCGAAAATCAAAAGTCCATGTTGTAATTAATATTTTCAAAATTATTTTCACCCAAAAATATCTAATAATAATAATATTAATAATAATAATAATTTTAAAATATTAATGATAACATTCTATTAATAAATACAAGCATGGGTTTCACATTCTCTTCAAATAGTTCGTGCCGATTCGCACCATGTGCGACGAAAAACAAGTTCCAAAATTGAGAAAAAACTCAATTTTTTGAGTTTAGAAACTGTCCCGAAACTCCAACTTTGTGGCCGATTTGCGACCAGCGTGTTGTGAGTTTTAAAAATCGGTTTGAAGAGACTTGTAGACAACCTAGAGGGCTTTAAAATCTTTTTTGAAGAATTGAATTTCATGCACTATACAGAAAGTTATTTGTTTGTGACGTTGGAGAAAAAATTGATTTTCAAAACTGAATTTTTAGAAAAATTATCCTGATACGCCGTCCGTCCCGTCAATCCGGGCGACGTGGTCGAGAACCGAAAGCATCGAAAGGTGCGTATCGAATTCTTGGATGTGTGGGCTTTGACAGAATTCAAATTGGTCGCGTGTGCGCGACGAATTTGACCTGTATCCGTCAAATTTTCCCATATCGGGCTATTTCGAAATTTCTCAATTACTTTGTGCACACTCATCAAATCACGACGAAGCTTGCACCATTGGACTCAAAATATTTTTCTGGTCATATGAGCCAAGTTTGGTCCGATTCTGAGATGGTCGAATGGAACGCTATTTTGGCGGGCTCGCGATCCGATCCAACGGGTGAATTTGTGTACGGCCCACCGAAATCCAACTTTAAAAATACGGTTGGGTTCGTCTCGTCAAATCAAACCTGTAGACATACAGTTTAATGACTTTAGAGACCGTAAATTTTAGCAAGTTTTTTGGTGCAAAGTGGGTCCAACGGCGGACACCATTTTGACCCAAAATTACCGTTTTGCCCCTTTGTCCAGAATTGGACTTATGGATAGGCATTTCTAGCTAATTTGATCGTTTTGAGAATGTTGATAATGTCTGTTTCAGCATTAGGAGACAGTTGTGCGAGTTAACCGTTCGTGGCTCATTGAGTGGGTTGTAGTTTCGATTTTCTCAGCTCAGAACGACAGGCAAGTACATACTCTGATAGTTTTCATTGCTTTGATATCTACTATATCTGATTCATTTGTAGTGTTATACTTGATTCTCGACACGAGGATACACGGACTAGTATACATTGAATCTCGTCATGAGATGTCATTCCTGGTTTACCTGGTATATGAGTACATTGTTCGATATTGTTTCTTGTACTTCTATAGATACTGATTTGGGAGTGGGCTGGCCCCCATACTACCTGTGCATAGCTGGTCAAATGGAACAGCCTGATCTTGACCCAAGCCGATCACATAACGCTCTAATATCTTATGGTACTTTATTTTTATGTTTACCTCATACCTCAGATTACTTTCCATTATTTATATTCCAGTTTTATCTTATATCTCACACATGACATGACATCCAGTTCTCTTATACCGTTTACTTTCAGTTTTGATATTCCATCTTGCATTTCATTAGGATTGTCTCTTATAGTATTTGTCAATTCACATGAAACTATTGTTGGCGTTTGTACTTGCTCATATCCTGACAGGATAACCCCTATTGTTTTTCAGAGTATTTAGATGCAGATTGCCCAACCTACTATGGGTTTGTCATAGATGGAGCCTACGACCAGGACTAGCCTGTGGACCCAGTGCTCGTAGAGGACGTACCGCCAATAGTGGCCTAGTTCACAAAGATTTTGTCTTGATTACATTCCAGTTTGATACTTTGAGACTTGTATTATTTATTTTTCGATATTATTTTATGTCTTGGTCTCTGAACTTGTGATTGTGGCTCGACACTATTTTAGACTATTTATCTCATCTTTATCTTTATCTTTATCTTTATCTTTATCTTTATCTTTATCATCGTGTGTATCTTCCTTAGAATTATGTGATTGAGTTGTGGATATATTCCTCCGTACGGAGATGACAGGTTATATTATTGTGTCTTAGATTCTATATATTCTAGATGACCTTTACAGCGTTCTACCGCCGATACTACGGCGTAGGCTGGACGTACTCACGTGCTCGTGCCCCTAAACAGGGTGTGGGTCGTGACACATTTTTATGGTGACCCATGCAGGTCAAAGTCGCAACTAGTGCAATTTCGTAATGGTGTTCGACTTAGAGTGTTAATTACGAGCCTGCTCTTAGGATAAAGGGTTTAGGTTATGATAGGAGTTACTCAATCACATATTAGAAAAAAACTCAATCTTTTGATTTCTATGACAAACTCTTCTTACATTTCGATATAAATTGTCCTTCCTTGACAATATCTTATCATGTGCCATATTGATCTCTTTGCTTAGGACTTTTGAGAGATTCCTGTGACGACCCTAGATAATCTTATTTTGAACGTCAATTTGAAATTAATTTCTCTTGCTTTTTTTACCCTTGCTCCTTGTTATTGAATTTGCTATTGATGGATCATTATTAATTTTGATTTTCATATCGAGATGAATTTTATGGCCCGAGTTAAGATATCTTTGATAACATAGGTTAACGGAATAACAGGGAAGGTAAAACGTCTACTTGGTTATGGAACATAGAGTTTATCACAGCTATATTGGCTGGCGTGGCAGAAACGTAAAGACCTGATTTTGGATGTACATATTTTGGTCATGAGATTTGAGATTTCTCGCAGCTATACTAGTCGGCATGGCGAGGATTCCAGATGACATGATTATAGAGGTGCATACCCTGTTATGGAATCTACCGTTTATCGCAGCCTTGCTTACTGGCGTGGCAAGGATTCCGAGTATCATGATTTAGTACAGATGTGTATGATTATCAGATTGTATCTTGAGAAGGGTCCTAACATGTCATCTCTATCATTTTACTTCTCTTATATATTCTGTTCCATCCTTAATTAGCTTAGGAGTAAGGATACTTTCGGTTCTTTAGTCCAGATTCTTGTAGATTTCTATTTCATTATAGGTTCTTCGTAGTGTGATGGCTTGGTGATTTGCAATTGGTCTGTGTCCTTGAGTAATTATGTTAATAGTTTAGAGTATGGTTAGGGAGTATTGTATATGATTGTTGATAATTAAATATAGATGAGAACCCTAGAGTGATTAATAAGTGTTAAGGTAGGAGTTGCATCAGTTACCAGAATATGAGGAGTACCCTAGTAGCTAGAGACGAAGTATTTCAAGTGTTATATAAGTTTAGGTACCAACAGTTTAGTGTCTAGTTGGAGGAGAGACATGAGCAATCTAGTATAGGAGTACCATCCCAGTATCATATAGATGAGTTAGTGCCGTGTGTAGATGGCGTCAAGACTTGGGTAGACACCCTGGAGATAGTATCCTAGATAGACGAATGTTCTTCCGTGACTTTGATTTCTGGAGCGTCAGAGATGTCAATCTCTGAAAACTTCCTTCATGAGTTTATAGTAGACAAGATTATCTTCATTTTGATACATCATGTCCCACTCAAACTCGTTCTCTTGTACTTTCTTTGTATCACATAACTTTGAAATCAATTTAGGCCATTGACCATTCCCACTTTTATTTATAATATCATATGCACATTGCCATGACTTTTAATTTAGGAGCACAAAACTAGTTGTTTTCTCAAAACCAACTTCATATGCATGATCTAGACAAGACACCCTACGCCCATGACCTTCGTGTCCCACTCAGGCACACCATCTTGTGCTTCATTTTATCATAAAAATTTTCTTACACAAGGCCCAATCTTAATTCATCCCACGAAGTCATTTTTATTTTCGACTCGAATTAGGGGCACCATTTCGACCCAAACTTATTGACCCAAAATATAGACACAACCCACATTAAGCCTACTACCCACATGACACTTGTGTCCCATTCAACTAAGCCCCATATGCTACTTATTTACCCGCATTCATTTGAGGAAGACAATAGAAGGTAGTATCCCATAAGTGTAGTATAGTATCCTCGATAGAGTATGTCAGTAGGTTGAGAATTTTACGGATCACAAGAGCTTGAAGTATGTGTGCACCCAGAAGGAATTGAACATGAAGCAGAGGCGCTGGCTTGAGTTGATGAAGGACTTCGATATCTCTTTGCAGTACCATCCAGGAAAGGCCAACGTAGTTGCAGATGCCTTGAGCATGTATCCAGTCGCTATGTATTTGACGACAGATCATCATCTATTGGCCGATCTGGATAGTTTGGGTATCGAGGTGATTGTTCCGGGGATGGTGGTTCAGATGTGGGGTTTACATATTTCAGTCTGCGTTGATGGACAGAGTCAGATCAACACAGTTTGATGACGTGACCCTGAGGAGCATTAGGGAGCAGGTGCAGGCAGGATTGCAAGACGATTTCTCTATAGCCGAAGATGGGTCGCTGAGGCACGGTTCTAGATTGTGCATTCCGAGTGGATTGCTTCAGGAGGAGATTCTGTAGGAAGCGTATCGTTTCCAGTACTCTATGCATCCTGGAGCCAATAAGATGTACAAAGACCTGAGGGAGCACGTATGGTGGTATGGCATGAAGCGAGAGGTAGCTCAGTTTGTATCTCGATGCTTGGTGTGCCAGCAGGTGAAAGCCGAGAGACAGAGGCCTGGTGGTCTACTTCAACCACTACCCATTCAAGAGTGGAAGTGGGAGCACATCACTTAGGACTTTGTATCTGGACTTCCACGATCATCATGAGGAAAAGAAGCAATTTGGGTCATCGTTGATAGATTGACCAAATCAGCCCACTTTTTGTCTTTTAAGGTGGGACTATCTACGGAGAAGCTGGAAGAGATGTATGTGCGGCAGATAGTCAGATTGCACGGAGTTTCGGTGAGCATAGTCTCAGATCGGGATAGTCGTTTCATTTTCCACTTTTGGAGGAGTTTGCATACTAGCTTGGGCACCCAGCTCAAGTTCAGTACCGCGTATCACCCCCAAACGGACGGGCAGTCAGAGAGGCATCCAGACACTCGAAGATATGCTTCGCACTTGTGTGTTAGATTTCGGGGGATCTTGGGAGGACCATCTTCACCTGGTAGAATTTGTTTACAACAACAGCTATCAGGACAGTATAGATATGTCGCCATTTGAGGCTCTATACGGACGAAGATGTCGTACTCCTTTGTCATGGAACGATGTCGGTAAGAGAGTTTTGCTTGGCCCGGAGATGGTGGTGGATGCAGCAAAGAAGGTTAAGTTGATCAGGGATAGACTTCGGGTGGCTCAGGATAGACGGCGGCATTGGGCCGATAGCCACCGGAGATTGTTGGAGTTCGAGGTTAGTATCAGTTTTCTGTTTGTGCTTATTTGTGATTGTTTGCTTTAGAGTCTTGTATTGAGTCTTGTTTTTGTGTCTAGGTTGTCGATATGGTATTCCTGAGGATTTCTCTGACACGAGACACGATTCATTTTGGCCGAGGTGGAAAGCTTAGTCCGCGCTCCATCGGGCCTTTCACTATTCTTGGAAGGGTCAGTACAGTGGCCTATCGACTAGACTTGTCGCCTACGCTCGAGGGAGTCCATAACGTGTTCCATGTGTTACAGTTGAGACGGTACGTGGCAGACCTTAGTCATGTATTGGATCACTCTGAGTTAGAGGTGGGGCATACTGTCCGCTATCAAGAGCAGCATGTGGAGATTCTGGATTGTCAGGAGAAGGTGCTCCGGAACCAAGTTATTCCTTTGGTTCGTGTCGCATGGAGGCATCACTCACCAGGTGAGTCTACCTGGGAGAGAGAGGAGGAGATGCGGGAGCGTTACCCTTATCTCATCGAGCCTTGAGGTATTTTTCTTTGTTCTTGCTACTGTTATTGTGCTAGTTTGATCTAATTTCGAGGACGAATTTTTTTAGGAGGGTAGATTTTTCACCCCCACCTTTTTGAATATGGCTAATATAGTCATTTATAATATTTCACTATTTTTTTATATTATTTAAATACTATTTTCAGTATTTTATATTATTATTTAAATAGGTATTTTATTGATAGAGTTTTTATTTAATAAAGTTATATATATATATATATATATATATATATATATATATATATATATATATATATATATATATATATATATATATATATATATATATATATATATATATATATATATATATATATATATAAAATATATATATATAATAATTAGTTTTGTTTATAAATAAATTATGATTTTATTTATATATATTTAGGTAATATTTTATTTATCGGATATATATATTTTTTATTTTTTTTATCGGATATATTTAGGTAATATTTTATTTATCGGATATATATATAAATATATATATATATATATATATATATATTATATATATATATATAATATATATATATATATATATATATATATATATATATATATTTATATTAATGGTAAATATTATGGGTTCATTTTATATAAATAAATATATGTATATGTGTAAATATATAAAATATGTGTGTGTGTGTGTGTGTGTGTGTGTGTGTGTGTGTGTGTGTATATATATATATATATATAATATATATATATATATATATAAAATATATATATATATATATATATATATATATATATATAAAATATATATATATTTTTTAATATATATATATATATGATATATATATATATATATATATATATATATATATATATATATATATATATATATATATATATATATATATATATATATATAAACTTAAGGTTAAGGGATAAAAAAAAAAGAAAAAAAAAAGAATCAAACAAACAAAAGCACTCGCGCCGCCAAAAAAAAAAAGGCAAAGCAGCAGCAGCACCTGCTAGCAAAGTCCGAGCGGCCCCCACCCCGTTTCTATATATATACCCGATCGAACCTGTATGTAAATATATATATTTTTAGAGAGAGAGAGAAATTTTCACAAAAATCCAAACCCTGGCTGTCACCCCCCAACCCAAGTGCACCCCAACATCACCGTCGACCAACCCGCGGCCGTCCATCGTCGAAAAACGCGCAACAAGCATCCCACCCGCGCACGGAAACTGTCAGCGAAGAGCCAACTTCGAAATTAGATTTCTCCTTCCTCTCTCCGTCGTTTTGCGAACCACTTGGTCAGATATGATCCCAATATATACCCCTTTAATTCTCTTCAAATAGTTCGTGTTGATTTGCACCATGTGCGACGAAAAACGAGTTCCAAAATCGAGAAAAAAACTCGATTTTTTGGATTTAGAAACTGTCCCGAAACTCCAACTTTGTGGCCGATTTGCGACCAGCGTGTTGCGAGTTTTCAAAATCGGATTAAAGAGACTTATAGACAACCTATAGGGCTTTAAAATCCTTTTTGTAGAATTGAATTTCATGCACTGTACAGAAAGTTATTGGTTTGTGAAGTTGGAGAAAAAACTGATTTTCAAAACTGAATTTTTAGAAAAATTGTCCCGATACGTTGTCCGTCCCGTCAATCCGGGCGACGTGGTCGAGAACTGAAAGTATCGTAAGGTGCATATCGACTTCGTAGATGTGTGGGCTTTGACGAAATTCAAATTGGTCGCGTGTGCGCGACGAATTTGACCCGTATCCGTCAAATTTTTTCGTATCGGGCTATTTTGAAATTTCTCAATTACTTTGTGCACACTCATCAAATCGCGACGAAACTTGCGCCATTGGACTCGAAATATTTTTCTGGTCCTGTGACCCATATTTGGTCCAATTCTGAGACGGTCGAGTGGAACGCTATTTTGGCGGGCCCGCGATCCGATATAACGGGTGAATTTGTGCACGGCCCACTGGAATCCAACTTTGGACATAGGGTTGGGTTCATCTCGTCAAATCGAACATGTAGACATATAGTTTGATGACTTTGGAGACCGTAGATTCTGGCACATTTTTCGGTGTAAAGTGGGTCCAACGGCGGACACCATTTTGACCCAAAATTACCGTTTTGCCCCTGTGTCCAGAATTGGACTTATGGATAGACGTTTCTAGCTAATTTGACCATTTTGAGAACGTTGATAATGTCTGTTTCAGCATTAGGAGACAGTTGTGCGAGTTGACCGTTCGTGGCTCATTGAGTGGGTTGTAGTTTTGATTTTTTTAGTTCAGGACGACAGGCAAGTACATACTCTGATAGTTTTCATTGCTTTGATATCTACTATATCCGATTCAGTTGTAGTATTATACTTGATTCTCGATACGAGGATACACGGACTAGTATACATTGAATCTCGTCATGAGATGTCATTCCTAGTTTACCTGGTATATGAGTACATTGTTCGATATTGTTTCTTAGACACTATTTGGGAGTGGGCTGACCCCCTGCTCTTCGAATCCCATGTCATGACCTGTCATGTTTGGATTCATTATACTACTCGAGGATGGGAGAGTTATTAAAGGTTATGTGATCATTATCCCTACTTGTTTATTACTTGTGCATAGCTCCACCCTCACCACACGTAGGGTGTAGCCTGACCTTATACTACTTGTGCATAGCTTTCCATTTTGGCCGGCCTAATCCCTACATTATTATACTACCTGTGCATAGCCGGTCAAATGGAACAACCTGATCTTGACCCAAGTCGATCACATAACGCTCTAATATCTCATGGCACTTTATTTTTATGTTTACTTCATACCTCAGATTACTTTCCATTATTTATATTTCAGTTTTATCTTATATCTCACACATGACATGATATCCAGTTCTCTTGTACCTTTTACTTTCAGTCTTGATATTCCATCTTGTATTTCATTATGATTATCTCTTATAGTATTTGTTAATTCACATGGAACTGATGTTGGCATTTGTACTTGCTCATATCCTGACAGGATAACCTCCGTTGTTTTTTATAGGATTTAGATGCAGATTGCCCGACCTACTACGGGTTTGGCAAAGATGGAGCCTACGACCAGGACCAGCCTGTGCTTGTAGAGGACGCACTGCCAGTAGTGGCCTAGTTCACCAAGATTTTGTCTTGATTACATTCCAGTTTGATACTTTGAGACTTGTAGTATTTATTTTGGGATATTATTTTATGTCTTGGTCTCTGAACTTGTGATTGTGGCTCGATACTATTTCAGACTATTTATCTCATCTTTATCTTTATCTTTATCTTTATCATCGTGTTTATCTTCCTTAGAATTATGTGATTGAGTTGTGGATATATTCCTCCGTGCGGAGATGACAGGTTATATTATTGTGTCTTAGATTCTATATATTCTACATGACCTTTACAGTGTTCTACCGCCGATACTACGGCGTAGGCTGGACGTACCCACGTGCTCGTGCCCCTAAACAGGGTGCGGGTCGTGACACAAGGTCCCACGCAACACCACAAAAATGGTTCACAAGCACATTCACTATGAGCATGCACACATGGAAGATATAAAATTGAAACATATATATGCTAGGAATGAACATGAGGAGGAGGAAGAAGGAGTATACCTCTGCCATTGGCGTACGCTACGACAGCGAGGCGCACGGGGGAGGGAGGGGTGGCGGTGGCCGATGTGGGTGCGTGCAGCAGCTCGCGACAGCGTATGCGAGGCTACCTGCGGCCTGGCGACGAGGCCGCCCTGGGTTCACCAGGATGTGAGGGGGTCGTGATCGGCCCTGGTCGCACACGACAACAGCCAAGTACGGCGACAGCAGCGATAGAGCAAGTACAGCAGCAGCCAAAAAATGGCAGCATCAACAGTAGTAGTTGCGGTAGCAGCTGCTATGGCAGCAGCAATGGCTGTTCAGCCACGGGTTAGGAATGGAGAAGATGAGGATGAGGGAAAAGGAGGTTCAACTAGGAGGAGGTAGTGGAGTAATCCATGGAGGGTGTGTGTGGGTTAAGGAGGAGGAGATGAAGATAATGGTGAGGAAGATGATGATGGTGATGGGGTGCTATAGCTAAGGGAAGGGGCTGTTTAGTGAAGAAGATGATATTGGGGATAATAAAGATGATGGTGAGGGTGGAGATGATGGTGAGGAGGATGAAGATGATGGTGGGGGTGTCAGTTGTTAGGGTTATGAGATGGGACAGTCGGTTGAGGCCATTGGAAGAGCTGTGAAGAAAGGAGATGAAATGTGTTAGAATGAGAAGAGGGGGTGTGGTCGGTTGTAGGGGTTTTCCTAGGAAGAGAGAGAAAGAGAGAGTGTCATGTGTGAAAGCTTTTAGAAAAAGCAAGAGAGTGTTGTTGAGAGGTGATTGGACAAAGGGGGTTGTGTGTCATAATAACTTTCTCCAAGAATCCTTGTGCATGGCCAAAAGAGGCTAATTGACATGAAGGGGGTTTGAATGAATTTAATTAGGAATCTCTCCCAAATTATTGGTTAGGAGTTGGTCACTTGGGATTAGGATGAATAGTGCTAGGGTGTTTGGTGTTTTGTAGGGGTGAAATGGTGTTGTGTGCATAGGTATTAAAAAGAGGGATGACAGGGTGCTTGGGTTGAGTCTAATTGAGTCAGGTCGGGTCACAATTGGTCTTGGGGAAATAAATGGCTTAATTTAGTCATTTTTAATCACGGATAAATAAGTAGCATGCGGGAGCTCAAATGAATGGGACACAAGTGGCATGTGTGTAGTAGGCTCAATGTGGGTCGTGTCCATATCTTGGGTTGACCGGTTTGGGTCAAAATGTTGTCCCCAATTCGAGTCGGAAATAAATGTGACTCCGTGTGGTGAATAAAGATTAGGTCTTGTGTCAGGAATGTTGTGAAATAAAAATGAAGCACAAGCTAGTGTATCTGAGTAGGACACGAAGGTCATGGGTGAAGACACTACAAGAAAAATAATTCTTTCCAATGTTTTATTAACGTTGGCAAAACTGTGCAAAACGTTGGCATAGGCGTTACCGACGTTTGTTCAACGGTTTTTACAAACGTCGTCGTTGCTCTAGTTGGCAATTTACGACATTTACGCAAAACGTTGGCATAGGGTTTAGACGACGTTTGCAATGACGTTTATAAACGCCATTAATTGTTCTATAATGGTTACCATATTTCCAAAAGTTTCTCACAAAAACGTCGCAAAACAGGACTTTCCAACGTTTTTTTAAACGATGAGTTTTCCCAACCTTTTCCCAAAAACGTCGAATTTTGATTTCCTAACCATTTTAAACAAACGTTAGGTTTTGTATTGCCAACCTTTTTCAAAAACTGTTGGGTTTTGTTTTCCTAACGTTTTCCAAATACGTTGGAAATGGTTTTTTTTTTGATGCCACTTTCCCAACGTTTTACCAAACATCGTAAATTTAACTACTTTTCTAATGTTTTCCCAACGTTTTACCAAAACGTTGGAATTTGTGCTCATATGTGACAATTTAATAAACACGTTTAACTACTTTTCCAACATTTTTCCTAACCATTGGGATTTGTTACAAAATTTGTCAAAAATATCATCCACAATCACATGATATAGATGTGCACAAATATCATTTGATATAAAAATTTACATGTCATCACGAATATGTAAATGCATCCACAACCAAATAATCGTCTAAAATATTAATATAAAATCAATGTAAATCAAAATATTGTTTGTGTCAAAAATCTACATATCTTTACTCATCCTCCCAAATACTACTTCATCCAAACTAAAACAATTAGACAATCTTCATCAACGCACATAAGTGAATTAACCATGTAGAGAACCTGTAAAAAAAAAGAGATCTATTAAAATTAGGGCATACAAGTCAAAAATGAATATTTTCTAAGATTTACAGTGCAAGTTGACCTTCTCATATACTACTTAGTTCTTGCTCACCCTTTTCACAGCCATAATATCCTGAATTAATGGACACGAGAACAAAAATAAGTAACCAAAAACGAGAAAAATGTGGTGAAAGACTATCGAACAACAACATAAGAAAGAAGATGACTAGTTGGGCAAAATTGTGAAGTGGAAGTTGCAAAATTTTGGTCCACGGCTGGTTCACGAAAAGGAAAGGAAATCAATTCTTCGCTGGAAAAATGAATCCTCATTCATTAATTTCATGCATCCAAACACAGAAAATGAATGAATTTCCTTCCCAAATTTCTAATTCCGCAAACCAAACATGGACAAATGTACATACACAACAGTAGTACAGGGAAGACACATCAAAACTGCACATACTACTTAGTAAAATATGGTCAAATTTTAGCATTATTGATATGTTGGTCAATAAAATATGATGTATTTGCACAAATATGTTGGTCAGTAAAATGTAAGGAGGCACCAAAATATAGTCAAATGTGGTCAGTAAAATATGTAAGGAGGCACCAAAATATGATATAAAATATATTATATTAATATGATGTGGGCAATGTAAAATATTATAAAATACAAGGAGGCAGCAAAGTATGATGTAAAATATTTTATATTAATATGATGTATTTTAGCATTGTTGATATGTTGGTCAGTAAAATATCAAATTTTATATCAAATGATATTTTACTGACCACATGATGTGGATCTTTTTCAAATGCAAATACAACATATCAATATTCTTAGACCTCAATTTTCATCCTTTACATACTCGGGTACTCTCCAATCCATCACAATACTAATGTGATATATATGTGTATGTGTGTGTGTGATATATACAATGTTAGTTTATACGTATATGTATGTGTCATGTCTATATATTGTATGTGTATGATACCTAAGGGACTGATATCATAAGAAGAATGGAAACTGCTACATGATAAATAGAGACACTATGAATACTGAAATGTATGGCATCACATATTAGATAACAGATGAACCAGAAGAAATTTACTTACATCAAAGAATACAATATTACGGTTGGCGTGACGATCGTTCCATTCAATACCGTCAACCCTCTGTGGAAACTGCACATAACAAACTCCCAAGATTTGGGTACATAAGAAAACACATAGCTTCCCTCAATGCCTTGCTACTATTTATGTAATGATCACAGTCAAGATTTAGCATATAGAATCCATTGGTCAGGACAGCTGACACTCGTACCAATGGTGTTGGCGTGGGTGAGGAATAGATTATCAAATGCAAGATATTTCAAAAATGCAAGAACAATGTCAAAGTTTAGTTGCTTACAAGTGAATTCATTGCTCCAGCTTTCTTAGAGCATCCAAGTACTGAAAGCAGTGACGTTCAGCGGCTACAACAACAACCATCACACACACATGTATCAATTCTAGAAAAATCAAGATAGAGTGAAAGAAACATCACAAACTCAGTTCCTCTCTTTCAATATACCCAGTTTGTCTCAAATCGTATAACCTGAATGCAATTGTAGGAAGTTCAGAAAAAAAGAAGAGTAATTACTCTGCCATAAGGTATTGCCATATGAAGTAGATGAATATTAAGCCCTTTCAGTCAATCTTATCCTCAATAAGAGCATATTGATGAAAGGCACTACGAGCATAAATAAACTCCTCAAATTCAATAACGTCATTTTGCCTCAAAAAAGGTATCTCCAAGAAATCTCGGATTCATGGTAGAGTAGCTAAGCTGTAAAAAAGAGAGTTGTAGCTGCTTTACTTCTCTCCGACATTGCCTCAAAGCTTCTGTTCGAAGCTTTCTAGTTCTGGCCCAGAAGCAACATACCCTGCAAAATCTTATATTTATGTTCAATGTCTACGTTTAAAAACACACTAGACATGATGCAACATTTACAGTTTAAAAATCACAATCAACCAAAGCAAAACATTCGTCATAAATATTAAAATGATCATTTGAAATAATCATTTCAAACATTTTATATTATATAGTTTCAATCTTAATTATTGACATCTAAATAATTATCTAAGACCCAAAGGTCATGCTTTGCTCGTGAAAAATAATCAAATGTACGCATCAAGAAAACCAATATATGTAGTCACAAATTCGCAATCAAATATATATCAGGGAAGTAGAGCCAAACTCTTTTCTCTGCTATAGAAATTTTCACATAACTACGAATTCGATGAGTATAATCAGAGAAACCTAGGAGGAAATTAACATCACACCAGGAATTAAGTTACAACCAACATATGTAGTAAATGCACTGTCCGAGTAAAATTTATAATATGGATGGTGGTCTAAATCAATTATAAGTTTCCCTAAACAATTTAGAAGATTAAAATCAAGAACTGCATAAGAAAACTTTCTTGCAGGTGCTTTGCTCATTGTACTTGCAACCTGTCCTATGTCTAGACCAATTATAGAAAGATAAATTTTGTTTGAAACCATGTACAAATACATATGCAACTTCTGGTGCTCTCAACATTAGGGGCTTGTGAATTTAAATATAAACATACTACATAAACACAAGGAGATAAAAAAAATGGCTTCTATGTATCACTTGATCTGTGTGATCTCTGCCACAAACACCCTACAAATTAACCAACTTATAAAATAAAAACCTATTTCATGTGGCCACAAAACCCATTTAAACAAAAATATCAGATCTGTAGGATGCACAAACTAATTTATTTTAACTAATTGACTTACAGTAGAGGAATAGGTTGTGGTAAATGCTTGTTAGTCCCAAGCAAACTGTCGTACGTAGCATTCCAACTGCATCCAAAAATATCCAAGTCCATGAACAATGTAAAGTAGGGGGAAAAAAGTGAGTCTGCAATAATATGAAGAGAACTAGTTTCTTAATGAGAAAATTACAGTAAACTTCAGAAGCTCATGCTCTATGCTATACATAGCCTTGTACTCACAACATACTTGTTGATAGCTTATCCTAGCAACATGACAATCAAGCAGTCATTATTATTATAATTGTTAAATGATGATGATGATGGATTTACTATACATATTTGTTAAATGATGTTATGTAGCCATTCTTATTATGTGATAGTTTACTTCTTCTGAAGCTGGTTTACTTACATCAGCATAATAGAGAGAATTAGCCCGCTCTTTAGGTGCATGAGATCCATATTTATGTTGATTTTGAAGCCATCTATAGAGATATGATGTGGGCCCACCTATCATCATTTAGCCTATGTTCTATTTTAGTCATTTTCCTGTTTTAGTAAGGAAGGATTATTTTGGTCTTTCACCAATAATAACCCTTCCTTAATTAAGCCTTTGTTTTTCCCTATATAAACTTGGGTTAGCCATCTTTTATTTTCCATGCTTGTATTGAGAAGAAACTCTCAAGTATCAATAAGAAGGATTTAGACTTTGTCCGTCCACCAAAGTTGGGAGTTTGTTCTTTTCTCACAAAAAGATCATTATCTTTCTCTGTTTCTCTTTTCTACAAATCTTTTGTGAATCGAATAGGTCGATTCACATCAATTGGTATCAGAGCTCTCTACGATCCATGGCGTCCGGCACAAGGAACACGATCGAGGAGAAGATCCAGGGGCTTCGGGAGGATTTCAACATCGAGATCGAAAGTTTGAAGGCCGCAATCAAAGATCAAGCGTCCATACAGGAGGATCTCCAGGCCGAGGTACGAAGCATGCGGGAGGAGATGAAGTCGATTCCGGCAATGATGAAGTTGTTGCAAAACATCTCGAACAAGATCAATGGCGGCGAAGCGGAGGCGGCAACAACCCAAACCCTAGGCGACCAACTAGGGTTTGTTCATACGGAGGGGGAAGCGACCGACGACCACGGAGGACCGGCCGACGGGAGCTGGCCCGCACCCGCCGTCGCCGCCGCGCCGCCGGACGGGGCCCTGGCGGCCGGCGACCCTCGCCGGACAGCGGCCGAAGGCCACGGGAGCGTCGCCGCCAACCGCGCGAGCCCGGACGGGGCCGCTGCTGTTGGGGGCGGTCGCTGGCCGGCCGCCGACCGCCACCCCTGGTCGGTCGGTGCCCGAGGAGCCGCCGGCGAGCGGCCGTGGCCGGACGCCGGCGACCCGTACGGTTCCGGCGGATCGGCTCCACATTCGGGAGAAGCCCTAGGGCTTGGGGCCCCCTACGGGGGTCGGACGATGACAGCGAACTACGGAGATCGGTTCGCGGGTCCGGGAAGGGGCTTGGCGGGAGTTCCGGCTTGGACGGGAGGAGCGGAACCGCCAGGAGGAGCGAGGCACGCCGGAGGCAGCAATTTCTTTAGAGAAACGGCGGATCCCGCCAACTTCCAGAGAGGGGATCTACCCCCACGACGACCACCACGGAGGAAGAGGAGGAGGCGGAGGATCCGACGGAGGAAGAGGCCGCTATAGCAACATACGCAGTTCCCAGATTTCCACCTTGAGGACAAGGTGGCTCTTTTAGGGGACGGTATTGATGGGGGCCCACCTATCATCATTTAGCCTATGTTCTATTTTAGTCATTTTCCTGTTTTAGTAAGGAAGGATTATTTTGGTCTTTCACCAATAATAACCCTTCCTTAATTAAGCCTTTGTTTTTTCCTATATAAACTTGGGTTAGCCATCTTTTATTTTCCATGCTTGTATTGAGAAGAAACTCTCAAGTATCAATAAGAAGGATTTAGACTTTGTCCGTCCACCAAAGTTGGGAGTTTGTTCTTTTCTCACAAAAAGATCATTATCTTTCTCTGTTTCTCTTTTCTACAAATCTTTTGTGAATCGAATAGGTCGATTCACATCAAGATACTTCAATGCTTTTGGTTGCTCCAATTCTGCAATTACAGAGAAGAAATCATAAAACTCTCACATTGTTTCATCAATAATAATATAGTGCTTATGCTGCTACTTAGGCCACATCAAAGAAAAGCTAACACTGAGATGATACAACCCTCCAGTCTACCTAAAAGACCAAATGAAAATGTTACGGCCTGTAACGCATGATGGTGAATGAAATTCTTACTAATTTCATGGGAAAAACCATACCTTTAAGTTGAAGGTGCTAGAAAATAGGAAAGTAAATCGCATTGTAGAGGTAAAAAAGCAATAAAAACACATAAGGATCCATTTCTTGGAGCATACCACAAGCAGTAGGACAACTGGGTTTGGCAAAAAGACAGGCGCCTGGTGGACCCATGTCATGTATATCTGAGACAATATCCATATAACATTGAGATTAATTCTGGTCCATCAAGATTCTCAGGTGGAAATACCTGGTGCAAGGCTATATCCAAATTAGAAATAAGAACCACGCACCAGCTAAGCAGTTATTGCAACAACAGAACAATACACGAGGACATGCCAAAATAGTCGTCTGTATCGTTTTCGTATCCATGTGTGCCAAGCCTACATAACATCTTCCTATTTGAACAATATCTACCCAATTTTCTTGGTTAACAATAATGAAGAACGATAAAATTTCAAACAATTAAGCAACTAGCAAAGCAATCAGAGTATCAACATAACAAAATGCATGGAAATGGATTTCACATTATCCACAACAACAGAGATACAGTCAATATCCAGCATGTATCTTTGAAACACTAGATTATTACGTCGATACTAATTGAAACCCAAATTTATCATTCAAGGGGTTCTTCAACATCATATGGAATATCGGGAATTCGAAAACCCTAGTTCTCAACAGAAGGTCACATAAAACCATAAATTCCTCCACAAACCATAGATCGGAGGAAACATGGGACCTCTGATGGATGATCAGTTGATGTCAGAGTTGTCGAAGTTGTCCTCGAAGGAGTTGAAGAAGTCCGCATCGAGCAGCGGTCGAGGTCGCCGAGAAGGTCGATGAGGTAGTTGACATCGTTCACCTCCATCTCCACCGACCCGCAGGCGACCGAGGCGCTTGTCCGCCATGGCTAGAACAAATCTGGTGATTCTCAAGAGAGTACAGATCTGACGAGGTGTAGGAGGAGGAAGAAATCTCAGGCGAGGGAAAGGAGAAACCCTATATGGAGAAGAAAAGATCGAGAGAAGAGAGTTGGGAGTGGCAACAGTGTGGTTTACTTTCTTTCTGAGTTTAGGTTTGGGTATTGAGGGAGAGAAAAGTTTTGTGGGCTCGGACGTTTTCCTCAACAATCATATGAGACGCACGTGTGTTCGCACAATTTGAAATAAATTTAAAACGGTATAAAAGCATACCTATATAAATAAATTTTGAAAAAAATTAAAATAAAATATATTAGGAACACTTTTCTTATTCGTCGAATATATAGTGTATTTCTGCGACATATATCATTTATGTCGCCGAAAATATAGTATCTTTCTGCGACATATACCACATGTCGCAGAACATATAGTATCTTTCTACGACATGTACCACATGTCACAGAATATATAGTATCTTTTTGCGACATGTGGATGTTGCAGTATGTATAGGATTTTTGGCGGGACAGGTATTTTGTTTCCCTCCCATAAAATTTATGTGGATTCTGCGATATATTATAACTCATGTCGCCAATACATGTAAAAAAAGCTTTTAGAGACATAAAAGACCTTATGTCGCTAAAACATGTTGCTAAAAATATAATTTCTTGTAGTGTATATATATATATATTTTCTTTTTTGTAGTGTATATATATATATATATATATATATATATATATATATATATATATATATATATATATATATATTTCCATGTATAAAGTAGACTTTTTAATTTAGTCAATGGTTCACCTTAATTTCCATAAACAAAATCTACCTAATTTATGTAGGATTAGAAAAAAAAATTCCTTCACACGTCAAATAAGTGTAAATGCCCAAAAAAATGTCAAAGAAATGTCGAAAAGGGTTTCCAAATATGCGACATGCTTCACAAAATGCTGGTATATTGCTCGACGTTTAAAGAAAAATGCAGGTAATCATCAATGTTTGTTTTTAAAATGTTGGTATATTTCTCGACGTTTAAAGACAAATGCGGGTAATTGTCAAACGTTGGTATATTGCTCGACGTTTAAAGAAAAACGCAAGTAATTATCAATGTTTGTTTTAAAAATGTTGGTATATTTCTCGACGTTTAAAGACAAACGCAGGTAATTGTCAACCTTTGTTTAAAAACGTTGGTATATTGCTCGACATTTAAGGGCAAACGCAGGTAATTATCAACGTTTGTTTACAAATGTTAGTATATTATGCGACGTTTAAAGACAAATGTCGGTCATGACCAACATTTTTTTAAATACGTCGTTATATGCTAACTTAGCCGACGTTTACAAAAATGTCAGAGGAATAAACGTCAGAAAAGACCTATTTTCTTGTAGTGAGAGTGTCTCAACTAGATCATGCATGCGGAGTTGGTTTTAAGAAAATGACTAGTCTCGTGCTCCTAATTTAAAAGTCATAGCAATGTGCAAATGATAATCAAAAAATAAAAGTGGGAAATCATTAATAACTTAAAAATTCAAATATAATCATATTAAATTCCTAATTAATCTACATAAAATCTAATTAAAATTTCAGAGGGCATGCACTACCAAAATATGGGAATATTCACATCTGAACTCATAAATTAATAAGCAACAGATACCTCGCATATAGGACAGGTAATGCAATGGGCTAAACATGTATGTAGTGGCTAGGATTGGGGTGAACTAATAATGTTTCACATAATGTCTGATACAAAAGATATATAAGACATCCAAATTCAACCTTGCACCTACAAGGCTGTACCAAACTCGACTGCTCAGGATGTCCATGTATCTCTTGAACTTGAACCCAAGAGGCAGGACAATATGGTCAGATACACAGTGGATGGTTGCACCCAATGATACAGTAAGAAGAAAAGGGTAGAATACTATGGTCTGTACATAAGGTCATGAACTTAAGTTAACTTTGATGTCTAAACCTAGAAAATACAGGGAACTAAAAGCCAATAGATAGAACCATTTCATAAATAGGTTATTGCTCATATTCAGGTATCCATTTGCAGATAAATAAACACTGAATTGGACATAGCAGAATATATCCATGTGGAAAGAACCTACATCAACTATACTAATAGATAGGCAAGCAAGTGTCAAGGGTTGTTCAAGGGATAGGTACTGACATATGAAATAGCAGGGCATCGAGGAGAATGATCAATTTGGGAAGAATTGAACATGATATTCAGTGTAAAGACTGAGCATCACATTACCTGGATTCGAAGAGGTGGACAGATGATTGTACATGTCCAATGATCTGAACCAAGAACTAAACAAGATATCCAAAGTTGCACAAGACTGAAATGGACAGATGCTTAAACGCTCGACTAGATTATGAAGGCAATGCAGTACATAATTATCAAGATGTCAGAACCAAAGACATATCAATGCATATCCGACCAATGGAAGGGAAAACAAGTAATAAACTAATGAGATACAGGACATTCTCTGTATGAGGAGTGCATGACAGGTCTGAACATTGATGGCAGTACAAATAGGAGTGCAGAACAGTCTAATATGAGCCTTCAACATGTGAATGAACCTATGATGCAGGGCACTACAATACTGAGACTCAGGAACTGAACCAAGGAATAGGGTATGACTGATACATTGATGTATCAGTAAATAGGTAATAGGAACTGGATATAAAAGGTCAGATACACTAATACCAATCAATTTTTGAACTAAGAATGGTAGGGGACATGTTGGTGGAGTCACAAAGGCCTTCACATGTCCAAATGTGAAGTGGTTCACAGTTCTCAAGTATCTGCACACTATCCTCCACAGGACAGAACAGAACAGTGAACATTCACAATAAAGCCAAGTCCCCAAGTCCAAAATACTCCACCAATACAATCTAAAATCACTAGACAACACTCAATATTCCTAACACAAAATATTAGCAATAGGAAAACCCAATTAAAACTGAAATTATAGTAACAAAAACCCTAAAAATTATTTCATCAATCACTTGATGTGCGTATCTGATACCCCCGTGATACGCACTCCAAATGGATCCGAACTTGACCCAAATCACTCCTAGAGCAATGGGGATCCTAAATGAATGCATCTATACTAGAGAAAAGGAAATTTAAAGGTTTAGAGGGCTCTTACCAATTGGGAGTTGGAATCCCAATAAACAATCCCTAGATTAGATCTCCTCCAAGCTTCAAGGCTTCAAATTGCTCCAAATGCTCCCAAGTTAGCCAATAGAGGCTTTCTCTCCTCAAGGGGAAGGGTTTGCAATTGTTTTGAGAGAATTTGGACTCAATTTGGAAGATAGAGGCAATTTGGGGAAGAACACAAATTAGGGTTAGCATTTCTAATGAAAGGGGGAAGAAGGAGGAAAGTTAGCTATTAATAGAAAGGGAATGGGTCTCTTGTGGCCGGCCATAGGAAATTCCTAGGGTTTGGTGGGTGCAAATGACTAAAGGCCCCTTTCAATTTCTCGTGAAAAGCCCTTTAAGGAAAAGGTCTATTATAGCTTATGGTTTAAGTTGATTTATAGATTCTAAATGACATTCTAGCAAGATTAGAGTCTAACTCAAGTTATCAATCTCACTAACTAAGTTTCCATGGTCATGACTAACATCTAATCAATGTAGTTCTAAGATTTCACCAATTAATGACACTAACACAACACATTAATAAAAGATATTAAGTAATCAAAATTTTATATATTACCAAAATACCCTTATTCTAGAATATAGTGGTGACAAATCTACCCCCCTTAAAAAAATTTGTCCTCGAAATTTAAGATGGTTATACTCCTTCTAGGTCAAACCCCCAACAATCAAAGTCGAGAAAATTCTATCTAAGAACATGCAAAATCATGGTCCTTCTGGTCGTGATTTCATAGTATTAAACATAATCACTACGCTATCTAGCATAGCACAAAATATTCCTGATAGGTACTAATAGAATCATGCAACAAGATGGAAAAAAAGGACAGGAAAAGACAGACCTAGCTCCCTCTCTCTGACCCTGTGCTCTTCCAAATGGAGGTGCGGTGGGGCAATCCTTTATCTGGTGAGCAGTGGATCCATAAAACAAATATACCTCCAACCTCCTCCTGCAAACATCCCAAGTGTGTCTCCACTTCCTGAATTAAGCACAAATGGGCACCCTCTGGTCATGTCCTTGAGGCTGATGCTTCACCTGCTGAACTTTAGCCGGTGCCAATAACTGCTGGGGCTAGTGCACCGTCTTCTGTACAAAGGGACGCTTCACACTACCGCTTGCACCTCCCTGAATCATCCCTACCTCTCTTGGACTTGAGCTCTAAGTCATCCTCAAGTGCAAGAGCGCCCATCAAGATCTTCTCAAAAGTAACATCGCGGTCACTCTTGGTCAGTGACTTGACCTCCATGATCAAGCCCTTGTAAAACTTTCTAGCCTTCACCATATCACTCAGCCCTTCCATGAATCTGTCCAGACGACAGAACTCTTCAGCAATCTACTCTACAGTCTTTTTCCCTTGGACGAGACTCTCGAACTGCTCTCCAAGGCACTGAGAGCCACATCCGGGAAGAACTTTTCCTAGAAAAGCTTCTTGAATGCCTCCCAAGTCTGCCTTTCTACTCCGACCCTCGGATCGGTACGGTACCATGTCAAGGAAAGGTCGAACATATAATTGCCCATTGCCTCAACCTACAGACTATCCAGAATCTACGCTAGATGGCAGATCCCCTCAATATTCTCAATCCAATCGTCTGCATATAAGATACCCTCCATTCCCTTGAAGTCCTTGGGCCGCATCTTCTGAAAGTCGATGATGTTCCTCGGCTTCTGATGCTCAATAGGTTCTCTTGTCCTCCCTGTGGCTGAGCAGCCACTCTCTCAACTGCTGCCGTAGCCACCTAGTAGGCATTCTTAATACCCTGCCTCATATCAGCTGAATGGAGGCACTAAATGTCCATCATCTCCCTGAAGAGCGCAAATAGTTGTACAGCATCCACCGGAGCAAGAGGTGGTGGTAGAGGCTGAAGAATATCGATAATGACTGGAGAAATCCTCAGAACTGGTGGAGGCATTAGACACTCCCACATGAGCAGACATAAGGAGTGGAGTAGTCCCGACTGCATGCTGAACCGGACGAGAGGTGGCAGACCTCTTAGTAGCAGTCTCTGGGATGGAATGGTGTGATCGAGTCTTCGGCGGCATCCTGAAGACAGATCAAACAAGAGGTCAATAATAGGGCAAAGATGATATTATCAAGGAAGGACATGTATGAAAATAGATTATTCGGATTTGAACAAGTGTCAGTAGATTCAAATCCAAGGAAATTCCTAGTTGTGATTGAGCATCCTCTCATCTAAAGCCTATTCCTTATTTCCTATCGCAGGCTCGCAGCAGTACAACTAAATCGTCGTACTACCATGATATCGTACTAATATGAATCTCGACCTGCATGGGCCATCACTAAAAATATGTCACGACCCGCACCTGGTATAGGGGCACGAGTGCATAATAGCGCCTAGCCTACGCCGCAGAATCGACAGTAGAACACTATTCTAGGTCGCTCACTATCAAACTCACACAATAATATAATGTACCTATCATAGATCTCAACTCCGAATGGAGGACAAGTGTAAAGATATGATAATACTCAATCACAGTCTAAAGCACGATATGATATCAAAGAAGTCTAAATAACTATAAAGACTAAATATCAACAACAACAACTAAATAATATCCAAATCAAATCTCAAATACAATGTCAAAATCTCCAATTATTACAAGTCAAGTTCAAACATAGAATCTAAAACAAGCCAACTAAAATTAGGTCTCTCGATCACTCCTGAGAATCTGGACCCAAGGTAGCTATCCCCTCCTCGGATCCATAGTAGGTAGGACATGTATCCTCTGAGCAACCATCTGAAAAATATATCCAGTCAGGATGGAACGAGCACATCTCCTCTAGCAGTTCCAAATAAAAGATAAAGACTATAAAGCAGTTATAGACAGTTATACTTGATGAACATGGAAAGTTTGAGACATGAAATGAAATAGATCAACAGTTAGAACAAGGAAAGTAAATATTGTGAAACATGATAGCATGACAATGAAGACTGTAAATAGAGATAGCTAAACTAGAACAATATGATATGAGTCCAATCAGTATAACATGAGACAATATGAATCTAGTATAAGACACTAATCCAGTATGTTTTGAAATACTGAGTTCAACATGTAAACAGCTAGTGGGTAAATACGGCACATTGCACGCTTGGCAAGCGTACGACAGCTATCTGTCACGATTAGACGAGTAGTGAATACGGCACATCGCACGCTTGGCCTAGCGGCAACGGCTATCTTTCTTATAGGGTAGTTCTTGTTGAATACGGAACATCGCACGCTTGGCCTAGCGACGACGACTATCTTGCTTGTAGTGGTGGTTTTTGTATGATTAGGAATGTCTACATATTTACTCGAATATTTCCCCGTCCTGATAAGTACAAGTGAATCCATATCCCGACACATAAATAGAGTACAAGTCTAACCAGAAATAAATGGTACTTGTAGGTGTTTTGAGTAGGTGGTTCCAGTGAGTGATTCTGGTAGTAGGGGTTAGACGAGTTAAATACATGTGTCGCAAATGAATGAATCCAGAATACCAATCCGTGTTGTGACAGAGAATCAAATAGAACTATACTAGAAGCTGAATCATAATAATCATCAAGTAAATAAAAACTATCAGAGAATGTACTCGCCTGTCGTCCAGAGCAATGAATGAGGATCGATGCCCAAAGTGGAGTCACACAAACCTATATTTGAGATATACATGGTTATTTATTGTTCTAGAGTAAACAGTATATTTAGATGCACTAATTATATGCTTCTAGGACTTTCTAGGTCATACTTGATCAAACTAAATCAACTCTAAGTTAAATAAGTCAATTTGGTCAACACCAGTCAACTAGGTCAAACTTGGTCTATTTGACATCATCTAGTTAAAGCTAGCCAACTTAGCTATTACTAGTGTATACTACATATAAAGTACCTTAACTTATATACTACCTATACTATCTTACACAATAATATATACTACTCTAATATCACTAAGTACAAGATATCCCCAATACTTGGTCATTTCCTCTATCTAAACTTCTTGTGTATCCTTACTTATATACATATATAGGCATTCTAGAAGGTATATGCATTTAGACATTCACATAGCTCACTCTCCCTAACATGTACATCTGCCAGCCCTGTACAGATGGTACCTATTGATTGATACATAACATCAGATCAGTCCTTAGCCCCTATGCCTTTCCTCCCTACCCTTTATGACATAAGACTCCCATGAGTCCTTTCACTCATACTGATACATGAATATGTACCAATTCCTATTCTCACTCTATGACTACTCGTCACTATTCTCTCTAATTCACTGCCTATTGTTATGCACAAGGGATAACCAATGCAAAGGAAATGTAACATTGGTACAACATATTGTTGTATGTAATGCAGTGGACCTATATGAAGTAGAGACTCAACTGGACTTTTAGGAGTGTTAATCAAATAGGATGTGGATTGTGTAACATCCAGTTTTCTAAATGAGGGTAATTTTGTGGTTTTAATTATTTAATTATGATATTTAAATAATAATATAATTTTTTGGTAATATTTAATCATTTTTAAAACTATTTAAATATCATGACTTGTGATTTTGATGTACAGCTAATGAAACCGTAGAGACTGTCTGCCCTAGAGCCTAACCATGTGGGTAGAGGTTCAATTTAGTGCATTTAGCTTGAGGGTATTTTGGTCATTTGAATTTATTTGAATTTAATATATATTTATTGGAATTTAATATGATTATTAGGAATGGTGTGATTTAATATCATTTAATGGATTGCCATGTGATTGTGATTAGCCCTAACCTAGTTTGGACCTAACCTAGATTAGTCATAGCTAGTCTAGTTAGCCATGGTGAGTATTAGTTAGTATTGGTTAGTTGGGTTAAGTCATGATTAGTTAGAATGAATAGGTTGCAACTTGACTAGAAGGGAAACCTAGATTCTAGGCCATTGAATAGGCTAGATGGAATAAGAGCCATTAGATTCATCCCAAAACCCTAACCCTAGCATTTATGACCAGCCTAGGGATTCCCCCCATGTCTATAAAGTCTCTCTCAAAGTTTGTGTCTCCTTTTCATTCATCCCTTCATTTTTTCTAAGGAAAGGTTTGTTCTTCATGAAAACTTCTTCATAATTTATTCAATATTAGTCCATTTTTGTTGCAACTTCTTCCATTGTGACCTAATTAGTGTCCCCCTACTGGTCATGGAGACTATTCACAGGTTTGACACAATTTGGAGCCATTGGCTAGCTAGAGGAGATCTCACTTTTGGAGCTTTTCTTTGTGAAAGAACACATATAGGTAAATCCCTATTCCCTCCACCAAATTTTGATTTCTTTGTATGGTTAGGAAGCCCTAGGTGTCCTCTTGCTGTAGGGATAGGTTTTGTACAATTTTGTGTCCTTTACGTATCCGAATCGGACACGTATCAGTGGACAGTCGCAGGTGTTCGACGAAATGCCACAGTGGGCATTTCGATCGAGTTTTCAGAATGTAATTGAATATGAATTCGTGTTTTAGTGTCGCCTAGGAGTTTCTAAGTGATTGAGCGTGTTTCGTGTCATTTTGGTGTCATGTCGAACCCTTGGACTCGCCTGCGCGCGCGTGACAGCATTGCCCTGCTACCCGACCCTAAAATCACTCTGTGTAGGACATGTGGACATGTGTAATTTGATACAGAGGTGGGGGGCCATCACTGACAGACCCCTCCATGAGTTTTACGACACATCGTGTCGTGTCGGACACGAAAACACGATCGCACTGGGTTTATACACGACTGTGCGCACAGGAAATTATGTTCAGATATGGGCTTCCTGTATGGACACGGCGACACGTGGGCTCCTATCAGGGTCCTAGGCACGAAGCCCTATGTGTGGCAAACCTAGGTGCATGAGCTCGTGTCCTGGTTTGACTCGTGTCGTGTGCACGAGGACATGACACACGTGCACGATGATTGTGTACACAGATTTGTGTATGTGTGGTTGTTTTGAACACGATTCGTGTCCATTTTTGGACACGAAGACACCCTCTAACACACTCTCACATGTATCATCAATTACCAACCATTATTTGTGAATATTATGATGATTTTTTGGGTCGAATTCACTGATCCCCAATGGGACTGTTACCCGACTGATACACAGGGCTGAGATGATTCCTGGGTATTTAATTCACTTTTTAACTGAATTACTATGATTAAATTGCAATATCCTTACTCCCCACATGTCTGAGCATTAGTTACATGTTTGGGTTTGATGTTAACATGAGAAATTGGTTTTCGAATGAGTTTTAAATGTTAGCTGTTAAACAGTTAATTGAATATATGAAACTGTCATTTGAACTTGAAATCTGAGATTTAGATTGAAATTCTAAATTGTTGTTGAAGTTTTAACTACCACGATTAGTTAAATTTATGTAGGTAAGGTTGATGATCATGCTAGGCTCATGGTTGGGACTGATTCCTGAGTTTCAATTTCATTTAACTGACATTCACAACCTGGAATGTTCTTCCTGAGAACAGTTTGCACCACGGTTGATTCACTAACTTCTTGAGTTTAACACCCACACTTGTTCCCTAAAACCTGAGATTCAAACTGTTGTACAAAACTGGAACCTGGGTTACATTTTGAACCTATGGATGACTGGTTTCTGTACACATTACCTACAGCCTGTGACCCACATACACATATGTCTACACACAGATGCACATTGTATGTTCCACCTAAACCTGAGATTATACATGTATACACACATGTTTGCCCATATCACATATTACACAAAAGTGAACCTGAGGCCCATAGCAAATGACAACACACACATTCCTACCTAACATACACACACACACATTTTCCTATCACTCTAACACACAATTCTCTCACACCTAAGCCACAATTCCCTCACACATGACACTCAATTCCTGTTACAACACACAGTTCACTCTAACACACACACATATGTAATGGACTAACACACATTTAAACACACACCTACATGTATTCCTATCACTGTTGGCACAATACACACACATCCCTCACACACAGTTCCTCACTACACTCACACACACACACACATGACACTATCACTGTTACACCTATGTGACACATGCCTACACATGTCTATCTCTCTATGCCTATGTGTGTATATATAATTTTTTTTTGTCTATCTCTCTATGCCAATGTGTGTGTATAATATATATATATTATATATATATATATATATATTATATATATATATATAATATATACACACATAGGTTAGATAATATATATATATATATATATATATATATATATATTTTTAACTATATATATATATATATATATATATATATATATATATATATCTATATATATATAGATATATATATATATATATATTATATATATATATATTATAATACACATGTGTAATGTAATATATATATATGTAAAAAAAAAAAAAATATATATATATATATATATATATATATATATATCTAACCTATGTGTAATGTAATATATATATATATGTAAAATGTGTGGTGTGATAGTGTAATATGAAATAGAGATTTCATTGGCCTATATTTTGGCCCATGGCCTAGGTAGAAGCCTATGGCATGTGGTGTGATACACTTGTGTATCACTAGGCTAGTGAGACTTATGTGGTATTTAGTTACTTGACCTAGATTGACTTGTTAAGTCTAGGTTTGACCAACCTAGACTAGTTTGACCTAGTTTAACCCTGTTTGACCTTGTTTGACCTAACTAGACTAGAGTTGACCTAGTTTGACTGTTAGGGTTGACTAGAGTTGACCAAAGGTTGACTTTAGCCTAGATTGACCCTAATATCATGTAGATGCATTGTAGCAGTCTATTTATTATTTTGGACATGTTGTGACTTGTACTGTTCTGATTAGGAGCCAAATACCACTCCTCAGGCAGTATTTTCTTTCGGACATTCAGGATATCAGGAGAGTATATTCTCTGACCGTTTCATACTTGCTAGGAGCATTTTCTTGCTCTAGATTATTTTACTTGATGCTGACACGAGGGAAACATGGATTAGTACTATATGGATCTTTTCATGCGATGTTATCCCCCTCGGGAGCATCAGATACATCATGTCATGTGTGTTTCACTTTCATCATGTACTATTGTGCTTTCACCTTACATGTGCACTCTTGTGATTCATATACTCTCATGATCACGGAGCCCCAATGTTATATTCACGTGCACCCATTTATGGGCCCCCATGTGAATGTCATGTACAATAACATAACTTGAATGGATCCTTGCGTATTGATTGCGGTACGGGGGAGTATAAATAGTCATGTGGACAATTTCTAAAGTATTGTAGCCATGTACGACCTCTCATGTTTATTATCAAGCCATTCACATGTCTAGCTTGTACTCTAAATCACTAGTTCACTATAGCTTTACTTATAGTAGATATTTCATTACAGTCTTCTTTTTACTCATGTATACTCTTCAGCGTTTCATGTATTTTACTCTATTGCTTTTATTTTATTCCTGTCGTTATATAAACTGTGTGAGATGTACTATGCTCACTCTCGTCCTGACTGGACCTGTTGAAATTTTACAAATGACCTTGAGGTGCAGTGTCCTACTTATTACGGAGCAGGCTTAGATGACACACTTGAGCTGGACTCTCAGGAGGACCCAGCACTTGCTGAGGACACTATCCCTGTAGACTTGGCTAGTTAGCTAGGCTAGTTCTATTTACTTTCATGATTATGATACATTGTATATATATTGGAGTTGTACTCTGGATTGGAGATGTTTATCTTAGTTTCAGCTATCTCTCTGTCTTGTATTATACTCCGTGGATTTCCTTCTGTTCATATCTATCTATCTTTATCGTGTTCTACCTTAGATGTGATTGAGATTGTATTGCTATGTCACCTCCATTCGGAGTGTATATACTGTACAGGTACCTTTATATGTTAGATGATTGACCTAGGACAGCATTCTACCGCCGACACTGCGGCATAGGCTGGGCGTTGTTACGTTCTCGTACCCTTGCAGTGGGTGCGGGTCGTGATAGGTTATTACCAAAGTGTCTGCACTTGTAGATGGTCCTAACTAAACAGGGATTGAACCCCTAAGGTGTCTAAATGCTAACCCACACAAATCCTCACACACACTCATCTAAACACTCTAGTTACTGTCACGAGCATCCTTCACTCTCTCAATGGACACACACATCACTTCCTATATATACACTAACACCAATACCCTCTTCTAATTTTCAAAATAATATATATATATATATATATATATATATATATATATATATATATATATATATATAACCTCAAGTCCTAACCCACACTAATGCCATATGTCTGGCTATACACCTTGCCTGCACATTTGCACAGATAAGGCCTCTCTCCCCTGCTGCTTGGTTTCCCTTTCCCCCATCTAAATAGCACTACTACCATATATATCTGCAGGATATCTAATAGACAATAGGAGCTGGACTTCTAATTGCACAGTGGATAGAACCATACCTGTATGCCGGGCACATGCTAAGCTAAGACCTGATCACATCAGAGGGGCTATAGCTAAGGTGAAGGACTGACCTTAATGGAACCTATACTGGACTGAAAATGCAAACAAAATGGGAGAACGAACATCAAATCATTTAAGGATTTAAATAGGGGCATGGACAAGGCAATATATGAGTTGAACTCATAGGCAAACCTAGTTAAGAACGTCCGATTCCACATTAGGGTAAACAGAACCTAATTCTAAAGTGGACAGGTAAAAGGCTACCAAAATATGGGAATATCCACATCTGAACTCATAAATTAATAGGCTACAGATACCTAGCATATAGGACAGTTAATGCAATGGGTTAAACATGTATGCAGTGGCTAGGATTAGGGTGAACTAGTAATGTTTCACACAATGTCTGATACAAAAGATATATAAGACATCAAAATTCAAATGTGCACCCACAAGGCTGTACTAAACTCGACTGCTCAGGATGTCCATGTATCTCTTGAAATTGAACCCAAGAGGCAGGACAATGTGGTCAGATACACAGTGGATGGTTACACCCAATGATACAATAAGAAGAAAAGGGTAGAACACTATGGTCTGTACATAAGGTCATGAACATGAGTTATCTTTGATGTATGAACCCAGAAAATGCAGGGAAATAAAATCTAATAGATAGAACCATTTCATGGATAGGTTATTGCTCATGTTCAGGTATCCATTTACAAATAAATAAATACTAAATTGGGCAGAGCAGAACATATCTATGTAGACAGAACCAACATCCATTCTACTGACAGATGGGCAAGCAAGTGTCTAGGGTTGTTCAAGTGATAGGTAATGACAATGAGTAGCAGGGCGTCGAGGAGAATGATCAATTTTGGAAGAATTGAACATGATGTTCAGTGTAAAGACTGAACATCACATTACCGGGATTTAAAGAGGTGGACAAATGACTGTACATGTCCACTGATCTGAACCAAGAACTAAACAAGATATCCTAAGTTGCACAAGATTTAAATGGATAGATGCTTAAAGGCTCTACTGGATTATGAAGGCAATGCAGTACATAATTATCAAGATGGTCAGAACCAGAGACATATCAATGCATATCCGACCAATGGAAGGGAAAACAAGCAATGAACTATAATGAGATGCAAGACATTCTCTATATGAGGAGTGCAGGACAGGTCTGAACATTGATGGCAATACAAATAGGAGTGCAGGATAGTCTAATATGAGCCTTCAACATGTGAATGAACCTATAATACAGGGCACTACAATACTGAGACTCAGGAACTGAACCAAGGAATGGGGTATGACTGATACATTGATGTATCAGTAAATAGGTAATGGAAACTGGATACAAAAGGTCAGATACACTAATACCAATTAATTTCTGATCTGAGAATGTTAGGGGACATGTTGGTGGAGTCACAAAGACCTTCACATGTCCAAATGTGAAGTGGTTCACAGTTCTCAAGTGTCTGCACACGATCCTCCACAGGACATAATAGAATAGTGAACATTCACAATGAACCCAAGTCCCCAAGTCCAAAATACTCCACCAGTATAATCTAAAATCACTAGACAGTACTCATATTCCTAACACATAATATTATCAATAGGAAAACCCAATTAAAACTGAAATTAGAGTAACAAAAGCCCTAAGAGTCATTTCATCAAACACTTGATGTGCGTATCTGATACCATCGTGATACGCACTCCAAATGGATCCGAACTTGACCCAAATCACTCCTAGAGCAATGGGGATCCTAAATGAATGCATCTATACTAGAGGAAAGGAAACTTAAAGGTTTAGAGGGCTCTTAACAATTGGGAGTTGGAATCCCAATGAACAATCCCTAGATTAGATCTCCTCCAAGCTTCAAGGCTTCAGATTGCTCCAAATGCTCCCAAGTTAGCCAATAAAGGCTTCCTCTCCTCAAGGGGAAGGATTTGCAATTGGTTTGAGGAAATTTGGACTCAATTTGGAAGATAGAGGCAATTTGGGGAAGAACACAAATTAGGGTTAGGGTTTCTAATGAAAGGGAGAAGAAGGAGGAATATTAGCTATTAATAGGAAGGGAATGGGTCTCTTGTGGCCGACCATAGGAAAATCCTAAGGTTTGGTGGGTATAAATGACTAAAGGCCCCTTTCTATTTCTCATGAAAAGGCCTTTAAGGAAAAGGCCTATTATAGCTTATGGTTTAAGTTGATTTATAGATTCTAAATGACATTCTAGCTAGATTAGAGTCTAACTCAAGTTATAAATCTTACTAACTAAGTTTTTATGGTCATGACTAACATCTAATCAATGTAGTTCTAAGATTTCACCAATTAATGACACTAACACAACACATTAATAAAGGATATTAAAAATAATCTAAATTTTATAAATTACCAAAATACCCTTATTTTAGAATGTGGTGTTGACAATATTGATTATAAAATATAGTTTAATATTAGGGGGCTTACAGTCTCCATGATCGTACCACACACTTCCTTCGACCGTCCCAGTGAACAAATTCTAAGCACTTTCCATCCAAAGATAGTCATTAATTAATTAGAAGACATTCCCTCTCCAGCTTCTGTCACATGGTCTACTGGGATTGATAGACGTCTCTAGAGCCACTGACCTCATATTCACCTCCACGTACTTAAGACCTCTATGTAAGCAATCAACTGATCTGAGAGATGCACCACTGACCTCGTATTCACCAATAGTCCATTAATTATTTAAAAAGCATTTAACTAAGTATTTAAATATCTAATATGATTTATTTATAGCTAAATAATCCTAACTCAAGTGGTTAGGTGGGTAGAAATTTTTCTTGGTTATTTGATTTCAAATCCTAGGAACGATAGTTTTTTATAATAAATTTATTTAAATTTTTTATACTTTTTTTGCATTGTGTGCATGCGTGCGTGCGCACACCCACCCATATATATATATATATATATTATATATATATATATAATATATATATATATATTATATATATATATATATATATATAGGCGCAGATCAAAAGTCCTGCGGGGAGAGTCCCGCCAAGGCCCCCTTCCTCCGCACCATTGGATCGGGGGACTCGCGTGGGGCCCGCACGCACGCCCGCTTGATCCAACGGTCGACGACGACGGGACTCCCAATATATATAATATATCTATATATATATATTATATATATATATATATAATATATATATATTTAGAAATAAAAATATATATATAATATATATATATATATATATATATATATATATATATATCTATATAGATATTATAATATATATATACAAAAAAAAAATATATATATATATATATTTATATATATATATATATTATATTATATATATATATATATATATATTTTTATTTTATTTTTTGAACAAAATAAAAAAAAGTATTACATATTAGTATGACTAGTTCTGATTAGTCATTGCTTACAAAACCTCTTAATGATAAGTGCAGTAAGGTTAGGTGACCTTTGATTGGAGCCACAGTTCCCAATCCAGTACTGGCAGTAAATACCATACAAAACAAAAGCCACCAATGCATACACAAAAACTCTGCAAAAACCTAGAGGGATGATAAAGCTAGAATTATAATCAAGAGCATCGCTGCTTTCTCGACATCTCAACTGCGAGCAGTGTAGCGAAGATGCTGCTCATAGTAGCTGAAAAGCAGTTCTGAATTAGTGGCCTTCAAACGTTTGTTATCCACACGTACCTCTCTTCCGTCAGACCACAGAGCCCGAAAGTGATGGAAACTTGCGTACGTTGTCAGTCACGGTGGCACAGTACTCGACTGACATGATGATCTTGGTAATGAGATGAGGGTCACGCAGCTCGCGCTTGTTGTTATCTTCTTCGGTAGAATCAGCCTCTTTCTGATTTGGAGCAGGCTCCTGCTGAACCTTCTGATGTTACCAGTCATCCTCTTCTTGGCGCCGAGGAGGATGGGGGCCTGCGCGCCACCCTCGGGTGCCTTGGAAGGGTTCTCTTCCTCCTGCGAACCACCGCTGCTGCCGGGTTCACTGATACCATTAAGTTGGACGAAAATGGACCCGGCAACGGCATCATAGGCGGCCAGCACTTCTGCGTGGGCCCGTTTGCTTCGACCGAAGGGGGGTCGAAAGCTTCCTTGTAGCTTATGTTGCCTCTCTCTCGGCATGTCCGTATTTTCGTCGTTGCTAGTGTTTCCTTCCTTCTTTTCTTCTTTTGTCATGCCCCGCCGCTCCCGAATACGACGAGCCGAGTATGTAACATCATCCCTAGGCTATGCGACATATGAATACTCCAGTACCCATATTCATGATTGTCGCCCGTAAGGTTCTAAGATAGGTTTATTTCAGGTCATAACTTGTAAAATAAAATTAATATTATTCAAAGGACATTCTGAAACTATAAATTTGAGATGGACTATTCTATCCAATACAACTATTAATCCAATATATTATAAATTTATATACCTAAATTGATGATGAGAAGATCTGAATTCAATATAATTGCCTTCAATTGTCACATCTCGTTCTTGTTCTCCAGCTTCTCTCCAATGTATAATGGTAGCCTCCTTGGTCTACAAATCTAGTGAACAATACTAGGTCGTCAAACGACATGCAAGCCCTCAGTCAAGGACGAGAAAATAAAATATATAAATTGAGAATCTCGGAGATGATCGGATTCTCGGAATTCTAAAGTAAAGAAATTAAGAAATTACAAGGGATTATAACGTTAACTTAAAATATGACTGTGACTAGACTCTATTCTAGTGAATTCCTCGGTGTTCGTTCTACGACCAAATCGTAGTAATTCCAAATTAGCGACTACCACCACAATCATAACCACCTAAATTCACAATCACAATCACAATCATAGTCAAGTTTCCTATATGATGATGCAGTTTAGAGAACATATTTGGATCACGGTCACTCTCTATTTTTCCGACAATAATCCTATTTACCCGGAACCAGGTGGTGTCTGTATTGGGTACGGTGCCTTAGATCCGACCCCCCACATCTTGCGGAAAATTTGTATGCATTAACTTTTTAAAATTCTGATTTTATTCTCAAAATTTACTGGACTGTTCTCTGTTTGAACTAGGCCTCACCCCCGACATCGCAAGGCCTTACAGATACGGGACTACTGATCAACTTTTATTTGTGTGATTATATTGCAGGAATTTTGATAGATGTGATCCAGTTGTTCTCTCCCACCCC